>JAPMLY010000717.1:145000-161334 GCA_026401115.1 Tetraselmis chui
AGGGGACATGGGATAATCTGGCTCGGGGGCAAGAGAGCCAGCCGGACACCGTCTGCAGCCTAGTTCTTTTATCTTCTCAGCCCCCGAAGGAGGAGAGAAGACTCGGCTAGGTGGCGAGCTGCGTTTGGAGGAGCGGCTAATACCTCGGGCGGGGTTGAGCACGGATCAAGGCGGGACCGACGACGACCTATGCGAGGGGGGTTTTTCACCTGCCTTTCCCCCCAAGCTCCGGCACGACCGGAGTCGCACAAGAGCCGAGGTCAGGCAGGTTCGCCTCGACGAGCTCAAGCTGAGCAGCCTTGCTGATCAGCGACCCCGCAGCGGCTGGAGCAGGCCGCGTATCGTGGAGACTAGCGACATCTTTTATTTCATACTGTATCCAAAAAAAAACAACGTATAGATCAAAAAATAATAAATACCTGGATACGGGTATGTTTTAGACGGTATCGTTATTGCCATTGGAGAGGTTGGGATTAGTGGTTCACGGTCTACCTCACGCTTAAAAGTCCAACAACAAGTTGAGCATAGCAAAAGGGGGGGCCCAGAGACTCCAGCCGGTTTTACTAGTATTAGAGTAAAATATTTCAATGTTTCAATTTCAATTGTTGCAATGTGTCATAGCAAAAGGGGGGGCCCAGAGACTCCAGCCGGTTTTACTGGTACTAGAGTAAAATATCTCAATATTTCAATTTCAATTGTTGCAATGTGTCATAGCAAAAGGGGGGGCCCAGAGACTCCAGCCGGTTTTACTGGAATTAGAGTAAAATATTTCAATATTTCAATTTCAATTGTTGCAACGTGTCATGGTCCGTAATTACAGTAAATCCCGCCGCGCCATCTAAGAAGCAACGGAATTTCAGTAGAGCGTCGCGAACTGCAAGTAGCTCTTGTTCGTGGACATGGTAGTGTACCTCATGCTTGTTCATCTTTCGAGCATGGTACGCAACAAGTTGTAATCCAATACCTTGGTCTTGTAACATCACAGCTCCTACTGCAAATCCAGAAGCATCTGTGTACAGTGTGTACCTTGCATTAGGAGAAGTGTCAGGAATTACCAGGAGTGGTGCACGTACCATAGCGCTTTTAATTTGCTCGAATGCTGACTCGGCTTGAGGGGTCCAGCGAAATTCCGGTGTCTTCTTGGTCAGATCCGTTAATGGGGTTGCTAGGGTTACGAATTGGTTGATAAACCTCCGGTAATAACCAGCAAGTCCCGGAAATCCACGTACTTCAGTCACAGATCTCGGTCGGGGCCAATTTTGTACTGCCTCCACCTTGTCGGGGTCCATTCGGATCTGTCTAGCTTCCACCACATGCCCAAGAAAATTGACGCTCGATCGTCCGAAGTATTTGAACCCCTCATTTTAGTGAGTTTGCGTACCTGTATCGAAATAGGGCTTGTATATAGCGATAGAACATGAAATATATCGTTGACCGGTGGATAACCAATTTTTCTCCATGATAAATACGTACGGTATGATTTATTTGTTGCAGTATGCTGACAAGGCATTTTGAGATGAAGTTTTCAACACAATACGAAACTATTAATTGTATTGTATCGGCCGAAGCGATAATGAAACCTACTACACGCGATAAAGTAATGTACTAAAATAAAGGCTTTGCATAACCATATCGCTAATCATATCAATATACTATTGGTACTGTGACAAAATATGCACGTGATAGGGAAAACGTGACCCGTACCACGTTCTTAACACCTGAAAAAGTACACGTAAGCATGGCAAGTCAAAATGGCGAGTTAATATTAATATAACACTTTGAGAGTTTGATATGCAACTGGTGTCGTTGTAGCTCTCGTAACATGAGTCGAATATGCTCGAGGTGTTCGTCGGCCGTCTGACAGTAGATCAGCACGTCGTCCAAATATACCACGCAGAATTTGCCAAGATACGGGGCCAAAACTCGATTCATCATCGCCTAGAATCCAGTTGGGGCTTTACCAAGTCCAAAGGGTAGAACGCAATACTCGAACAATCCGTAATGAGTTCGGAATGCTGTCTTATGTATGTCGCGCTCCTTGACTCGAACTTGATGATAGCCTTTATACAGGTCCAGCGTGCTCAAATAATGAGCCCCATATAGCGAGTCGAGTAATTCATCAATCCGGGGTAACGGTGTTCGGTCTTTCCTGGTAAGGTCATTGAGTTTTCGATAGTCTACGCACATACGCATGGTACCATCCTTCTTGCGTACAATTAAAATCGGGGCACCGTACGGAGATTTAGACGGACGAATCCAGCCTTTTGCGAGTAAGTCTTGTAATTGTACCTGAACCTCCCGGAGTTCTGTTGGTGACATACAATACGTTCGCTCATTAGGTGGTTCATCACACTCCAAATTAATTTCAAAGTCGCACTCGCGAGTTGGCGGTAGACCGTCAGGCTCCTTGATGATGTCCGTAAACTCATTCAGGGAATCTCGTAACGAAGTCGTCCACTCAGGTTGTTGATCAATATTGATGTCGTCGACCGCGTCTTGTACTTCTCGTAGTCCAATCACGAAGAGGTATGTTGGTTGTTGGCTAAGCAGCTTTGCCATCGCACCCGCCTCCAAGTGATGTACTGCCACAGGTACGGTGTACTCGTCGCCAGACACCATAGCTTCGCCAGTTTTTCGGTCGCGAATCGTTTTAGTAGACCAATCTATATCCGGGTTGACGGCTTGTAACCAAGGTTGACCGAGGATGATGTCGAATTTATCCAAGGTTGCGTCTAGACGTATATCCAAGGTCCCTACTGTAAGCACTTCATTCCGTAGTCGCTTGCGAGTCGTAGTTGTACTACCATCCGCCAATTTTATCCGGTATTTCTCTCCAGTAACCGTCGGGATGTGATGCTCCCGTACCCACTCAGCCTTGCAAAAATTTTCCGAAGCGCCAGAGTCAACCAAAATACGGCATCGACGTCCGCGTAAGGTGCCTCCCAACACAAACATACTTGTTCCAGACTGGGTTGTGGATACATGTAGCGTCGCAGGAACATTGTCTTCTAGTCGGACGTTCTTGTTCATCCACCCGTCGATCGGTTTCCCAAAAGTCTCGTAACGAAGAGGGAACTGCTAATCTCCACGAACTAGATAACCCGTACGCCGTGCCGAAATTAATTCCTTCCTGGTAGCCCATACTGCCCGAGAAGTTGATGTAGCGTCCGGTATCGATCCGGGTCGAACGCGAGCGATATACACGTAGCGCTTACTCTGTCCGGAAGACTTCGTCCCTAAAAGGCGTAAATTTGTTTCGCTCACCTTAAATCAAGTTGTCTCCGTAAGAGCTCGTACTAATGTGTATTCCGGGGTCGCGTCTTCAATCTCATGTTTGCCACCAAGGAGCCAGACCATGCCAGTGTCCTCTTTCGCTAGTAACACTCGTCGGCCATCGGTAACAAGAGTCGTCGAGTGAGTCCGGTAGGTCTTCAGGGGATTCTGTAGGTTCTGAGGCAGAAATCGAACGGTGTCGTCGACGTAGACTTGCGTCGTCCATCTTGTCGGTCCAACATCTTGCCTTCTTCCTTCTATTCCGTCATTCGTAGGGCATGTAAACACATGTTCTTTCGCCGCCAGCTCGTCGACAAGTCGGAAATTTCGCAGCAGCTTGAACCATGATTTTGCCCTCCATTTTGGAACCACTATAACCGCTCTCAAGTGGGGATGAAGCAGTTTACTCCGCAAATACTGGCCCCAAAAATCTTCTAACTCATTAAATGGCACATTTACCCAAATTCTCCGGTACTTCTGTAAATCTCTCTCCTGAAATGGGCGCGCCGGACAGCAAAAATCCTCCGCCACTTGAGAATTAAGGCCGTCAGTATCGCTAGCTCCATCTAAGTCGAAAAGTCCGTAGGTCTGAGAGTACTTCAGGAAATACTCCCTATTCATCATGCAGTCGCTAAAGTCCTTGCTCCTAAAGACTGGCCTCAATGTCGTTTGAGGTAACGGGTTTCGTGCTTCTTCTGTTATGGTCTCTTCCTGAGTCGTTGTAGGAGACGAAACCTCATCCTGCAGCTTGCCGCGAGCTGCCGACTCAGGTCTCACTTTCCCGGCCGGGATTTCCTCGTTCTGACGTTCTTCTTGTTCTTTCTTTCTGGGCAGTCGATAGCGATGTGTCCCTTCTTGTGGCAAATGAAGCACTTCCCCTCCTTCTTAAATCTGTCGACCTCCTCTTGAGTGAGGCGTCTAATCTCGTACATCTCCCGCGGCTTTTCTTCGGTCGCGCCATGCGAATCTTCCTCCGACTCACTGTCGATCTCCTCCGCTGCCTCTGAAAAGTCGTTGTCTTCTTCGATGGCGTTGAGTCGGCCTGTCGAACGTTGGGTCGTCTCAATCTTGGTCTCCGCTGCCTCCGCTCGCAGAGCTGCTTGAATCGCCTCGTGTAGGGTCTTAGGGTTTTTCAGGGCAACCTCCTTATGAATCGAGGGTCTCAAACCGCGCTGGAAGTCATGTACGTTATCTTCTTCATGACGGTGCGGAAGATCCAATAATTGTTCTCGAAAATAGTTTGCATACTTCAGGACCGTGGTTTTCTGTCGAGCCTTGTCCAAATTCAATCTCGCTTGTTCCGCCGGTGTTCTTCCACAGAAATCCTGAATTAAGGATTTCTCCATCTCAGAAACTCCGGAAAATCCTCCACCGACTTCATCTCCATTCTGCGCAACTTGGGAGTACCACCACTTCGATAGTGGGCCTTCTTGAAAGCCAGATACCCAGTACACTCCTCTTTGCTCTTCAAGGTTAACGTTGGGATACCGTAGATACCCTTGTGCATGTCGGAACCAGTTTCTTAGCTCGTCGATGTTAGTCGTAGTGATGCTCTTGATCTTGGCTGGTTTGACATCGTTCGGCATCATGCTTGGCATCTCTCGCGTCCTCTCCGATCTCAATTGTTCTCCTCGAAGAAAATTCTCCGTTTCTCGGCTTCTGTTCACTCGTCCTTCAAAATGTTTCAAACCGTTGTCGACGTGGTCACGCAGTTGAGATAGCTCAATCGAAAAAGTGTCAACTCGGTTACTTAGTCATTGTAGCATCTCGGTGACGTGTACCGACATAGGCTCTATCGTAGGACTCGATCCTTCTCGCACTGCATGTCTTCCACCATCTGTCGACGTCGGCTATGTCGGCCCAGAAGGCGCCCCCTCTGGTCGACCATCAACTTCCTCTGGTAGTCACTCTCCTGCTCGGTTAGACATCTTCGTCTCGTCTAGCTGTTCTGAGGCTCCGAAACCACGTGTGAGGTGCTACTTTGGTTAGGCTAAGTTGGCAACCTTAGACTAATAGTAGAACCTAATCTCTGAATCTAATTATACAGCGTAGAGAGAATTAATAAGATTGTCTTAGGAACATGGTTTTTTACAGTCTGGGTGTGGCGTAAATCTGGTCTGTACCGGTCTCTTCCGCTCTACCAGTAAGTCCCCGTCTTAAATATCCACACCCCATGTGTTCTAGAAACAGCCTTAGAACCTGTAGCTTGTGATGTCTGCTAACTAAACCAAACTATTATTGGTGATACAGATTATCTGAGATTATCTGTACCGTCTATCTAATCTTATCGCACAAGCTCTTAGAACTATCTAGAAACGAACTATCTAGAAGAGATACTGCTAGTAACTCTGTACTGTCGAGGGAAAATACGGCGATACATTTGTACAACCGTGATGACAATAAAAGAGTCAATGAATATCGCTAAGATACAGGTACCATTTAGAGGAAATAAATAATGTCAGATACTAGCACTTAGCTAAATGCCTAGGATATGACACTGTCGCTGCTCTTGCCGTAGCGGAATAGGTCGGCGGTCATATCCTAGCCATTTAGCTCAGTGCTAGTATCTGACATTATTTATTTCCTCTAAATGGTACCTGTATCTTAGCGATATTCAGTGACTCTTTTATTGTCATCACGGCAATACAACTGTATTGCCGTATTTTCCCTCGACAGTACAGAGTTACTAGCAGTATCTCTTCTAGATAGTTCTTTTCTAGATAGTTCTAAGAGCTTGTGTGATAAGGTTAGATAGACGGTACATGTAACCTGAGTTAACCTGTATCACTAGTAATAGTTTGGTTTAGTTAGCAGACAGCACAAGCTACAAGTTCTAAGGCTGTTTCTAGAACACCTGAGGTGTGGATATTTAAGACGGGGACTTACTGGTAGAGGTGAGAGACCGGTACAGAATATAATCACGCCACACCCAGATTGTAAGAAACCCTGTTCCTAAGACAATCTTACTAATTCTCTCTACGCTGTATAATTAGATCCAGAGATTAGGTTCTACTATTAGTCTAAGGTTGCCAACTTAGCCTAACCAAAGTAGCACCTCATACGTGGTTTCGGAGCCTCAGAACAGCTAGACGAGACGAAGATGTCTAACCGAGCAGGAGAGAGACTACCAGAGGAAGTTGATGGTCGACCAGAGGGGGCGCCTTCTGGGCTGACACGACAACAGAAGTGTTAGAGCTGTAGCCTAGCGACAGCTCTGTACCGAGTCAAACAGTTTATCGGTATGTCCGATCTAGACATGTACTAATCATATCTAGAGTAGCTTACAGTAGCTATCTGCAACTAATACGTATGCGGTATTACTTACAACACTCCCCCTGAAGGTAGCTACGGGATGAAGCGTTGCATTGGGTCTTGTCCTCCAAGGATCGCACTTCGGTGTCGTGCTAGTGCAGGTCCTGGGAGGGGTTTGGTGAGCATGTCAGCCACCATCTGGTCAGTGGGGAGGTACCTCAACTTGATGGTCCCTTGCTCCACGTGGTCTTTGAGAAAGTGCCACTTCAGGCCGATGTGTTTAGTCTTCTCGCTGACCAAGGCATTTTGGGAGTATGCAATGGCGCTTTGGTTGTCCTCCCAGATGGTGGTGGTTTCGGTGATGGGGGAGTCGAAGATTTCCCCCAGGAGTTGTCGGAGGTGGAGTCCCTCCTTGGTGGCGTCAGCTGCAGAGTAGTACTCGGCTTCACACGTGGATTGAGCCACACAAGTCTGTTGTTTGGACTTGTAACTGATTGGCCCGCGTCCGAGGGTGAAGAGATAGCCCGAGCGAGACTTGCGGGTGCTGCTGTCGTTGGCCCAATCAGCGTCGGCAAAGCCTGTGAGTTGGAGACTGTGGTCCATGCCCCCCCCCAACGTCAGGCGCATGTTGATGGTGCCATGGAGGTAGCGGAGGACCTTTTTCAGAGCCTGCAAGTGTGCCTCGGTGGGCGAGGCTTGGGCAGAGCCGAGGATGCTCAATGCCGTGGAGACATCGGGGCGTGTACAAACGGCGGCGTATTGAAGGCTGCCCAGGAGGCTTGGGTAGACGTCCTTGGCCACTCCTGTGAGAGAAGGCGAGTTCAAGTGTGTAAGGCCGGCGAGGAAGCCTGGGTCCATCGGAAGGGACGACGGCTTAGAGTCAGACATGCCGTATTTGGCGAGGATGTCGCGCAGGTACTTGGACTGGTCCAGCGAGATTGTGCGCGTGGAGCGATCGCGGGTAATGTGCATGCCGAGGAGTTGGGAGAGGTCGCCTAGGTCCTTGATTTTGAACCGTGCTCCGAGTTGGGCTTTGAACGATGCGAGCCAGGTGGCATCATTGCAGGCTGCGGGAATGTCATCGACGTACAGGGCGATCATGGCGAAGACGTGGCCGGCGCGGTAGATGTAGATGCACGGGTCGGAAACGCATTGTTGCCATCCATGGTCGACGAGCCACGCACGAAGTAGCATGTTGAACTCGCGGGGGGACTGCTTAAGGCCGTAGAGGCAACGCTTGAGGTGACAAACCTTGGACGTTCCATCGGTGAAGCCGAGGGGCTGGCGGATGTACACATCCTCCCGGATGGGGGCGTAGAGAAACGCTGTGTCGATGTCAAGTTGGCAGAGTTCAAGGTCGCGGGCGGCTGCAATGGTCAGGAAGAGACGCAGGCTGGCCATGCGGATGACCGGGGAGAAGGTCTCTGTGTAGTCCAGTCCAGCGCGTTGACTGCACCCCTTGGCGACGAACCGCGCTTTGAAGCGGGAGACGTCGCCGGCTGTATCCGACTTGACTTTAAAGATCCACATGCTGTTAACGACCATGCGGCCGGGGGGGAGGTCCACAAGGTCCCACGTGCCGTTGCTGATGAGGGAGGAATACTCCTGTTGCATAGCGGCTTGCCATTGGGGGGCTTGGGCGCTGTCCAGCGCAGCTCGGTAGGATTTTGGTTCCACACACTCTCGGGCGGAGAGGAGGGCGACGGCAGTAGGGGACGTGCCGGCAGGTGTGTGTGGGGGACCAGTGACAAGGTTGGGGACGTGAGGGTGCTCAAAGATGTCCTCTTGAGCTTTTCCTTGTTCAGGATCACAACACGCCGTGACGAGTGTGGGTGGGTAGTCGGACAGGTGGGCAACCATATCGCCGTAGCGAATGGGGTGGGAGCGGAGCCGAGCATGGCGAGGGGTTGGTGGGGGGGGCAGGGGTGTGGGTGATGTGAGGTCAATGGGGTGGGATAGGGGTGAGTCTGCGGGGACGTCGTCCGAAGAGTCGGTGATGGCCGAGTCGACGGAGGGTTGTGTGTCGAAGCCTGGGGTGTCTTCCTGAAAGACAACATGTACGGAAGTGGTGATGCGACGTGTTTCCGGATTGTAGACACGATACCCGGGTGCGTCAGGGGGATAGCCCACCATGACGCCGCGAAATGCTTTTTCACTGAGTTTCCGACGTTGTTTGTCGGGGACCTTGGCGAAAACGGCGCAGCCGAAGACGCGGAACTTGGAGGCGTTGGGCACTGACGACGTAAGGAGTGTGAGGGGGACGCCCCCATGAGGTCCGACCGAGCGACTATACGTGCGGTTGCGAAGGTACACAACTGTGCTGACAGCGCACGACCACATGGAGTTGGGAACGGCCATGTTGTGGAGCATCGCCGATGCATTGTCCCGGATGGTGCGCCAGGGACGTTCGGCCTTGCCGAGCATGTGGTGGGCGTATGGGGCAGAGAACTGTACCCCGACGCCGAGGTGTGCGCACATCTGGCGAGTGACAGCAGCTTCAAACACAGAGTCAGAGTCAAATTTGAGGACCGGTGCGAACGCGCCCGTCTGGGAGTGATGGCGGGCATGCAGGTGTTTGATGTCCAAGAGGATGGTTTCCAATTCCGAACATGCGTCGTCTTTAGACTTAAGGAACCGCACCCACATGTAGTTGGTGTGGTGGTCGATGACGAGCAAGCAGTAGCGGAGGCCATGTGGGGAGGGGACATTGACCGGGCCCCAGAGGTCAGCGGACAGGTTGAGGAGGGGGTGGGATGGCTTCGCGCAAGCGGCTGTGTTGCGTGGTGCAGCTGTGGCTTTGTGAAGGAGACAAGAGTCGCACGAAACTTTGGTTACAGCGCTAGTTAACACAGGGCTAGTCGGGACACCGTGAGTATGTTGGGCCTGAAGGCTTTGCATGTTGAGGTGGCCATATCGACGGTGCCATAGGACGGGATCACACTGGGCAGTAAGGGCAACCTGAGGTGAGGGGTCAAGTGCCGGCGGGGCGGATGGGCTGGAAGGGAGGGCCGGCTGGTGGGGAAGGAGGTAGAGACCGTTTCCGGACGGTTCTAGCATACCCATGCCTGTGGGTACCAAAAGCAAACCAGTGTCAGAGTTGGAGGGGAATATGAATTCACAACCGCTGTGAGTTTGCATCCAGCTGACACTAAGGAGTCTGCCGATACGCTGTGCTGAACGAGATGATAGGTCAGGGGTGTAGAGTGCATACACAGTGCGGTGAATTAGCTGGCCAGAGGCAAGTCTGACAGAAAGTCGCACTGAGCCACTGCCCTTAACGTCAACGCCGACACCGCCCACGCGAGAGGGAGTGGAGGGGGGCGTGAATTTCACGAAGTCATCTCGGAACGCAGTGAGGTTAATCGAGCAGGCGGAATCAACGACCCAAAACTTTGACAGATTACGACCCGGGGCGAGGGAAGAGGAGAATGCCACAGAGCTGAATGGGACACTCACCTCGTCGTCAGCGTCGTCATCAACGCAGTCCGCGAAGGTGGGTATGCAATCGGTGTCATCGGCGGGGGCGTCGTCGGCAGGGACGTCGCTCAGCAGCGCAGCGTGAGCAGAGGGGGTGCCGTCGGCGGCGCCGTACTTCTGGACTGTCAGCCTACGCTTGGCAAGATTCCACTTAAGAATAGCGTCATCAGTGGCATTGCACGCGGACATGAGATGGTGGAGGCTGCCACAAACGCCACACTTGTTGGGTCGATGGCCGCGAGGGTTACGGTGTGGTGGGCCTCGACCGCTGTGCGAGCCGCGGCCCGCAGCGACGAACGCGGAGATGGGAGGAGGTGATATGTCCGGAGCGGTTGCGTCCGGAGCAGGGTGGTCTTCCATGTTGTGCGCAAGGTGTAGAATGCTCGCCATAACTTCATCAGCCGACATGATGTAGTCCGTGTCGAAGGCGTTGATGACGCATTGCTTCGCCTGACCGTGTGGGCCGCTGCTAGAAATGCCGCGCAGCATGAGGAGACCGAGGTGGTGGGGGTGGATGGCAACGGAGCCATCAGCCAACTGGCATGTGTCGTTGTACTCGTCAAAGGTCTGGCGCATGTAGTGGACATAGTCACTGAGTGACTGACCGGGGCGCTGTCTGACCGTGAGATTGTCCAAGAGGGACAAGGAGCGAGCAAAAGACCGACAGTCGAGGCGTTCACAAAGGATGTCCCACGCGGCAGCGGCGCAGTCTGGGCGTGCTGGAGAAACGCATTTCATGGCTTGGTCAGCGCGCTTATTCGCGCTGGCTGCATGGAGGAGCAGCGTGTAGGCGTAGTGTTGCGCTTGTTCGTCGAGCCAGACGCCGGAGTCGCGGATGGCCAGCTGAGGAATGAGGTATGCGGCCTTGATGGAGAGGAAATTAAGGAAGGTCCTCTTCCATTGCTTAAAGTCCGTGGTCGGGCACATGACGGGGACCGACATCTTCATGGACCGGTTGAGGGCGTCCTTGTCGAAGCCGGGGGCTTCGTGTGCCGCCCGGTTGATGACCACCGGGTCGATAGTGGGGCGACGACGGCCCCGGGGGTTGGGGTCGCCATGTTGGAGTGGGGGAGAGTGCCGGCCATGAAAGGGAGGAGGTGGGCCACCCGGAAAGGGAGAGCGGCCGGCCATGGGACGCGGCGGGCCGTACGAGTGCGGGTGGTCACGGTAGGGGGGGATGAGATGAGAGGGCGCCTCCGTGATATTGGGGCCGGGGTGGTGAAGGGCATACCCGGCGTGGGGGAAGGGGGGAGGTGGTGGGAGGTGATCAACCCGGAGGGCGTGACGCGAGGGGTCGTAGTGCGCCTCGGCACGCGCGGGCTCGCGGGGCGCATCGTGGCGGCGCTGTGCGACTGTGGGGTCGCTAACAGGGGCTGCAGCAGGAAAGAGGTTTCTGCGTCCGGGGTTACGAAACCAGGCTGGGTATGGTCACTCAGGTGGAGGGTGTGACCGTCGTGGCTGTGCCGGACGGGTTCGAGTGGGGCATGGTGGCGGCGCTGAGCTACAGGGGGGTGCGGATTAGCACCCGCAGCAGCGACAGCACCCTCGGCCGACTGCGAGTCGAAACGAGCAGTTAAGCTCGCCACTTGCGCAACGAGCAGCGCGAGAGTATCGGGGGGGTGATCGAGGGTGCTCTGGTGAGAGCCTGACTCAGGGGAATCAGCAGGTGAATCAGGCGGGTTTTTCTGCTCCATTTCGACAGAGGGAAAAAAAAGAAAGAGCTGAAGGAAAAAACAGGCAGCGGTAAAAACCGCTAGCCGGACTCGTGCCTAACAGCGGTATGCTAAGAGACGGCCTGATGCCCGCCGACCCCTCGGCCTGTAGCCCCGGGGTGTCTCAGAGCACCTTTTCTGTATCCTCCACCCAGTGTGGGGCACAAGTCGAGGCCAAGGCCAGGACAGGTGGAGCGCTGCGCTGGTGGCTGATGCGCGAGGCTAGTATAAAAATAAAAATAAAAGGTAAGCTACGGCTGGCGTGCGACCTGTGGATGCGTATTCACCCGACAGTGCACCCCCCCGTTCTCCAGCTTGGACCTGTGTGCACCCTGTCCACACACGACGAGTGCGTCGGTGTGGGTGGCTGGCTATCTCCGGCGGGTGGCTGGCTTAAGAGGGTGGTGGCGGGTTTTTAAAAATCGCAGTTTATACTGGCGATACCGCCGACTACAGGTTGAAAGTACTAGGTGTCTATAGAAACTTGCCTTCTGCGGGAGAGCTGTCGATCGCAGCTCGCCGAACCAGGTTGTCGCGCGTGAGTGACGTGAGGCGGGGGCCCATAACCTATTGAACCATGCAAACACAGTTAGTGTGGAAGATAACGTACGCAAACGTAGTTACAGTCACAGTCCCGCAGACGGAACAGTTAAGGCGACAACCAGCCTACAGGCGTGGTGTCGGGACAACAGAAGTGTTAGAGCTGTAGCCTAGCGACAGCTCTGTACCGAGTCAAACAGTTTATCGGTATGTCCGATCTAGACATGTACTAATCATATCTAGAGTAGCTTACAGTAGCTATCTGCAACTAATACGTATGCGGTATTACTTACAACAGGTACACGTCACCGAGATGCTACAACGACTAAGTAACCGAGTTGACACTTTTTCGACTGAGCTATCTCAACTGCGTGACCACGATGCCGAACGATGTCAAACCAGCCAAGATCAAGAGCATCGCTACGACTAACATCGACGAGCTGAGAAACTGGTTCCGACATGCACGAGGGTATCTACGGTATCACAGCGTTAACCCTGAAGAGCAAAGAGGAGTGTACTGGGTATCTGGCTTTCTGGAAGGACCACTATCGAAGTGGTGGTACTCCCAAGTTGCGCAGACTGGAGATGAAGTCGGTGGAGGATTTTCCGGAGTTTCTGCGATGGAGAAATCCTTAATTCAGGAATTCTGCGGAAGAACACCGGCGGAACAAGCGAGATTGAATTTGGACAAAGCGAGACAGAAAACCACGGTCCTGAAGTATGCAAACTATTTTCGAGAACAATTATTGGAGCTTCCTCACCGTCACGAAAAAGATAACGTACATGATTTCCAGCGCGGTTTGAGACCCTCGATTCATAAGGAGGTTGCCCTGAAAAACCCTAAGACCCTACACGAGGCGATTCAAGCAGCTCTGCGAGCGGAGGCAGCGGAGACCAAGATTGAGACGACCCAACGCTCGACAGGCCGACTGAACGCCATCGAAGAAGACAGCGACTTTTCAGAGGCATTGGAGGAGATCGACAGTGAGTCGGAGGAAGATTCGCATGGCGCGACCGAAGAAAAGCCGCGGGAGCTGTACGAGATTAGACGCCTCACTCAAGAGGAGGGCGACAGATTTAAGAAGGAGGGCAAGTGCTTCATTTGCCACAAGAAGGGACACATCGCTATCGACTGCCCAGACAAAAAGAACAAGAAGAATGACATAACGAGGAAATCCCGGCCGGGAAAGTGAGACCTGAGTCGGCAGCTCGCGGCAAGCTGCAGGATGAGGTTTCGTCTCCTACAGCGACTCAGGAAGAGACCATAACGGAAGAAGCACGAAACCCGTTACCTCAAACGACATTGAGGCCAGTCTTTAGGAGCAAGGACTTTAGCGACTGCATGATGAATAGGGAGTATTTCCTGAAGTACTCTCAGACCTACGGACTTTTCGACTTAGATGGAGCTAGCGATACTGACGGCCTTAATTCTCAAGTGGCGGAGGATTTTTGCTGTCCGGCGCGCCCATTTCAGGAGAGAGATTTACAGAAGTACCGGATAATTTGGGTAAATGTGCCATTTAATGAGTTAGAAGGAAAAAACGTATCCTACCGTCACTAAAGACAGTAAAAAGATCCAAAGTACTACTAAAGTACTACTGAACCTCAAAAACACGGGGATGGGTCGGTAGCTCGAATGAGCAACGCCGATCGTCTTCGCTCTGGGCCTGGCCTCCCATCGAGCGCAAGACTGGTGGACAGGGCCGCTGAACAGCGTGTACCATCCACCTCTCCCCACCCGAGCCTAGCTCACAATGGTCAGTGGATCCGTAGCGACACCAGACGGTACACACTCAAAGGCGCAGCTTCCCGGGATTTGAATTTCAGCCCCCCGACAGCTATCGCGCCATCCACTTCGAAAACCACACATGTACCCGTCAAAGTACTACGAAAGAACAATAACACCCATCGCTTACAAAAAGATCCCCCCCAGAGGAGCGGCGCGCCACACCGCGCCCCTCCGAGCGTCCGGACGTTCCCGTCCGCCGCCAACATCCAACAAACCCAGGTCCCACCGGGCCTGGTCGCGTGCAGCCAACACGTGAACGACTCTCAAACACCTACCAGAAAAGCCACACTCAACTCTACTACCTATCTCCACCACTCGAAATCCTGCTCGAACGCCATGTCTTCGACCCCTACCCTCCCCCCCACCCACAGACAGATGCTCATGCCATTGCGGGATCGGCGCGTGAATACGCCCGCCGCGGACCCCTACAAACCCCGGAGCTATCCAGCGGGACATCCGCTCTCTCTACTCAACCCGGTGTCCCAGCCACCCCCATCTGCCCAAGACCTGGACCCGGCATTGGAACCCTCACCAGCCAGAGGACTCCAGACGCCTCTGGTCCTCGCCGCCCCCAGGTCAACCACTGACCTGGGACGGGCCGCTGACTCACCAACCCACACAGACGACATGTACCGGTGCGATAGTCCCGCTCCGTCCCACAGTAAGGACCAGTCTAACACCCCCCATCCCCTCCCAATAGCCCATGCTGATACTCTCGTTAAGCGCGCACTTAAACCGATACCTTTTCCTCACCTTAGTGCGTCCCAACCACTGTGCTGTAAAGTTCGACCATTAATGCAACATCATGTACCTCGAAAATCATCTTCTTTAATCAGAGAAAAAAATAAAATATATTTTACAGGCCTGATCCCTGCCCCTGCACAAGCCACTGCCCTGATCTGTACTCACCGACGCCCCCCCCCCTCTCATGTTACCCACCTACCCCGCACCTACACTAGTCCACTCGCAGCTGCTCAAGTTGCCTGGCCTGTCGCGCCGGCCCTTGCCCTACACGCTCCCTCTCGCCCGAACTCGCCGCTCGCCGACCGACACCCCCCATCCCACAATACGGCCCTGTATGGCACCCAGCAACCCCTCCCGTTAGCCTGCACTGATACACTGGTTATCAGCGCACCTAAATCGAAACCCTCTTCCCACCGTAGTGCTTCTCAGCCAAAGAGCTGCACAGTTCGATCAATAATGCATCAACCTGTAACTCGCAATAGGTCGTTTTCTTTCGAAAATCTTTTTACAGGCCTGATTCTTAAAAGTGCACTAACCACCGCCCTGATCAGTCACCCCCGTCACCCCTCTCCCTGCTGCCCTCCCCCTGCTCCCTCGCTCTATCCCTCACTCGCTCCAGTCGTCGCTCCTCTCCGCTTCATCCTTTTCTTTTTTACATTTCTTCCCTTTTTTACTTTTACCGCGATAACACGCCTAACTCAACAGACACTCGCGCTTACCTGCGATTACCACACTGTAGAACCTAGTGCACTCGTTCTCCCTCCCCCCTTTTACACGCCCCATGCTCTGCCCTACTCGCCCGTCGCTGTGATAATGGCGGTGCTTCCCCTGCAGAGTTTAGCCCACCCGACCTGCTCTACCCGAATAATTAACCGATCAACCACCCACCCGCGCACCCCCCTGCCCCGGAAATATCGCCCCTCCCTTACAGAATCAGTCTGGCAGTCCCGAACCCGTAACAATCCCAGCGATACACGTACTCCCTCGCCCCTACAGTCCCCACTTCCTTTAGGCCTGCTCCGAGGCTTCTCTCGGAAGCCCCGAAGCACTTTTGATATGATATCGACAGCCCCCCCTGTCACAGTTCCCCACTATCGCCCTCCTTCTAATATCTACCACACCTTGATTACAGTTTTTCAATTCCCCCTCCCCTACCCTCTCATCCTATCCCCGCCATCCCTACACTTACCACCCTCTCTTAAGCTCCAGAAGACCACCCGTTCCAAGGAGCTTCTACTCGCCGAAATGCGCATGACGTCGACGAACGGACCCTCCGGAGCCTCACACCCTCGCCCTCCACAAGCCTCGGCCGGCAAGGCCGCTTATCATCATTAGTTCCCCACATGACGGGCCTCAAGGCCCAGAGGTTAGACCCCACAACCAACCCCCCACCCCCCAGCTAGACATCCGACGACACACTACTGCCTCCATGCTTCCGCCAACTCTCCCGGCCCACTTTACTCCACGCACATGTTGCACCGTCCTACATAACTACCTCTTCGACCTAAACCTTGAATACGGCCTCCCTACACCCATCGGCTGCCTCG
>JAPMLY010000718.1:0-46392 GCA_026401115.1 Tetraselmis chui
CTTCATTAGCTGTGACTGAGCCAGCACGGAACCAAGTTTTACCAGAACGAGGCTCACGTTGTAACACAAGCTTAACGTCGGAAAGCTTAGTCCCTCCTACGTGTAGTACGACCACCACATAACATCTAGGTCCAACACAAGCCATTCCGAGTCAATCAAGCAACGTCGAGCAAATCAAACGATAGCGAAAACGTGTGTTGACCAAAGAGCTCCGAAATCAGTGTGGCGATTAGCCTTTTGTAGCTAAATGCCAGCACAAATAATCTCTAATATGTTCAGTTATGTCGCTACTTGATGTCAGAGTGACAATGCTGATGGGAGATGATGAGAGGATGTTTCACTGCTTGTACTTTAGCAGTATATGTTGTAAGTGAACAAAGGAATTGTTAAAAATTGTTTTGTCACCTCCCTCTACTGCATTGGGCTTTAATAGGTTTCTGCCCAGATAGCTTACGCCTACTTGTCTTGCTTACGTGTGAGGCATTAGGGCTTTCAAACCGTCGTCAATAGTCTAGCACTCTAGCGACGCGGCTCGACTAGCATGGAGAATCACGACGCGGCTCATTCTGCATTGGAGACCTCGCTTAGGCGCGTCATCTGGCTAGTTAGATTATTTGTGCGTACTTGTACGTACCAAGAGGTATTGGTCGTACATTAGGCATCAGAACGCTTATGAATATTGCAATAGCGACGTACCGACGTTGTACGTCCGTCCGCTGGAAAAGCACGAATTGGAATTAGTAACGAGTATATGTACAATGTCATGTAATGTATTGTTACATGACTGTACTCGTCACAATATGGGTTTCATAGACCTATTCTCCGCCCCTTATAGTCATCATAAGCTTGCCAAAATGGAACGTCAGTGGTGTACGCATACCGATTCCGCCACAACCATGATGCGTCACAACAATGCCGCGCCCTCGCATTGGGGCCGTGCCATGCGCGTTGTTGTTTACCTTCGTAATCGCCCCCCCACCCATGCCGCGTCGGGTTGCAAGGGCGATGTCCCGTACACCCTTCTCTACGGCCACAAAGCAAGCATGTCCCGTCTCACGAAATTTGCCTGCACGGTGTACCTTCTGGTGAATGACGCTCGCATGGGTAAACTATAACTTGAGCCTCATCCCCCTGGCCTGCTTTGTAAACTCTCTCGATAAAACATTGCGCAAAGTACAGGACATTTCACTACGATGGGAGGTGTACATGTACGGGTACAATTACGTCTTGCTTTTGTTATTTCATCGTAACTAGAATAAACTACAGGAACAACTAGTAAGTAAGCAATAAATATTTATGCACCTGTAGTACGAGTTTGCGGGCGGGCTTGAAATTAAATATGCGCGGAAAAAAAAGTTAACCGTTGGGGTTAGGGTTTGACAAAATACAATTTGCGAATGAGAAAAGGAACTTGAAAAAACAACGGATTTATTGACCGTAAACGTACTAACTGATCGCATCTGGCGTGTCAAACTTGATCAGGCTACCTGTATCAGTACCGGCTCCATCAACATTTGAGCGACAGCAAGCCTTGCAAAAGGCCGTCGACCCCAAACGACGATCTCCCTGGCATGCAGCGACACGAGAATCTCCCACGACTAATTTGTTCGGAAGCCAGCGAAGAGAGCGATTTCAAGTCCTACTTGCATCATCTTGAGCTTGCACACACTCAATTCTAATTTTCCCTCACGAAGCTACGGTGACCGACGACACTCGGGCGTGTAGCCCTTCGCTTTGCGAGACCACGAGTTAGTTTTTTGTCCGTCGTCTTGATGATGGCACCCAGACAGGCCCCACTACTGCTGACGGCCTGTGTCGTGCTACTAGCGGGCTTACAGGTAACGGAAGCCCGCCCCGCGTGGTGGCCATTCGGCGGTGGTAAGGACGGGGCCACGCGGTGCCCGCCTCCAGGGTACGACGCCGTAAAGGGGCTCAACCTGACCGAGTATGTCCGCGCCCCGTGGTACATCTACTCGCAGATGCCCAACAGCTACCAGCCCATCAGCAGCCTCTACTGCGTGCGCGCGCAATACACCCTCCTCGATGCCCAGACGGTGGAGGTACGCAACTATGCAAACGCAGGCGCCGTGAACGGCCCCTCCTCAGGAACCTCTGGCGCCGCGAATGCGACGTTTTCGTTACGAGCCCGCATCCCCGATCCAGCTCAACCCGCCAAGCTCCTCGTCGGCCCCGACTTCCTCCCCGCCGTGGAGCCCCTCTACGGACAATACTGGGTGGTTGCCGTCGGGGGTGGGCCCTCGTCTATCAACTCGACGGCAATCGCGACCCAGGGGTGGAGTAACGAATACAGCTGGGCGGTGGTGACGGGAGGCCCGCCGCACAGTGTGGGTCAACCCGGTACCTGCTACAATGGTTGCGAGTGGTACCGCGGGTGCCTGGGGAGCCTTATTTCCAATGGCGAAGGATTCTGGATACTCACACGCGCTCCCGTGCCAACGCCCGGAACAATAGCGGCGGCGGAGGGAGCAGCGACCGCTCTTGGCCTGGACATGAGCAAGCTCGTCTTCGTCCCACAAGCGGGCTGCATGTACTTGGGCGCTTAACTAAACGAGCACCGTGCTTTCTCTCTCTATATATACATTTATGATATAGACTAGCGCAGGTCGTCGACGGATCGGAAGTTGAAAATGCACCCGTCAATCCATCATAGAATACCTATCCGTTTTGTAAGCAGCAACAGAAGAAGCAACGAGTCGCGACACGGCGCGCCTGAATCGGCGTCCGTTTCAGCGAACTCATATTCCCCGAACGAGCTCTCGCTCCGCCGAACAATTTCTTATGAAGATACCGTGTATGTCGTGTGTGTTTCTACATCATTAATTTTGTGTATGTATATGTGTGTGTGTGTGTGTGTGTGTGTCTTCTGTCGTGTTGCGTGGTAGAAACAACACTGGATTACAAGAAAAACATCGTCAGCAGTGACGGGAAAGTGGGAGGGGAAACAAAAGGGCAAGAGTGACAAGAGGGTCACGGAATCCAAAGCAAGGCAAAAGGAAGCACTACAATGTGCAAAAACCTAGCATATTAAACCAAGGAAGGTCGTGTTGCGTGTTCCGCTCGTCCCGCCCACTTCGGATAATAAGCCTCTGTGTCCTTTTTACTTTGATACTCAGCGTTTACGCATCTTCAAGCACACTCGCATATTTCATCATGAACACAAAATATTGAACCCCTTCCCCCCCCCACCCCTCATCCCTGTCCTTGTGTCCACGGTGCTAAATGCAAATACATATCATGCACACACACACACACACACACACACACACACACACACACACACACACACACACGCCCCCCCTTCTCTCGCATCGAGATGTTGGCATGATTCCCTTACAATCGTCGTCCATGGCAGGCGAGTCTTTCCAGCGCCTATTCAACGCCCCGCCAAGCACGCTATCTCTCCGCCTACTGCCCTCACTGTTGGTACATGTACTGCTGCATCATGGCCTGCACGAACACAAATATAATACAACAAATAAGAAAACAAACAGCAAAGTAAGCTCCCTCAAAACGCCGTGGATCTGTAACACTTCCTGTAAGTAATGCAGCTTAATATTTCCCTCAACGCGCCGCATGTTAAAATCAGGAATATCACAAATCAAAATACGTATAAGGCAATGAGAAACAGAATTACTTACAAGGAAAACAGTGGGAAATATGTATACAGCAATAATAACATTATCGTTATGTACTTCAAGGTGGTGGCGTAACACAACAATATCGGAGAATCAATCAAACACCCATTGTTGAGTTCCGACTCAAGCCGGCGCAGGGAGGGAAAGAGGGGGGGGCAGAGAAGGGGGGGGGGAGGGGGGGGGGGGGGGGGAGAGAGAGGGAGAGGGAGAGGGAGAGGGAGCGAGAGAGAGAGAGAGAGCGAGAGGGAGAGGGAGAGGGAGAGGGGGGGACATGCTGTGTATTGCGAACCATCTAGCGGCTCGTACCTCTTCATCGTAGCTGTGCATCCCGGGTTCGTATCTATTCACGTCCTCCTGGTCGTATCCCCACCCTGCCTCGGCGTTGTACTCATCGAAGTCCACCACTTGGCGGCCGCGAGTCCCGAAGTCGACGTCGGCGTCGTGGTCGTACTCCTGCCCGTACTCCTGAAAGTCGGCCACCTGCCCGCCACCGCTCATCTGGTCTACCAATTCCAGCCATTCCCGATTGTAAGTCTGCGAGGGGCAAGGGGACGCGCGTGCGGGCGACGGGGGGTTAGAATGCGAGCATCGTCAGAGGGCTCGTCACAGGTTGAAATGGCACACGAAAAAACAACGAACAAAAAATTCGCGATTCTTTCATATCCATATCAATCAATATATTGATTATCATAATGCTGTGGTTCTTTTTGTGCGTAGTTGGGAACTGTGTGAGGAGTGCCCAATCGACTGAGGTTGAAAAATGGGATACCAGCGCGAATACAACAATACATCTCTTGCAGACAACCGAATAATAACAATAAGTCACTGATTATCTATGCTCAGCGCCAATAACACGGAGAATGTATTTTCAGGCGATTGAACATTACTTGAATTAAATGTAGGAAATACTTCCATACATAACAATCAATTACATGACGCCCTTTAATATGAAGCCAGACGGGGATGCAGCCGTACCAACATGGATTACCCGACCATTAATGGATATGCACAGCAAATTCAAAGCAATGCTGAAATTAATGGGACAAATCACGAGTAGAGTAAATGGAAGGCAAGTCACGGGCCGACAAACATAACACAAAACACCCAGAGATGGGTTTCACGCTAATGTGCAGCTCCCACCTCGAACTTGATTGTGCGCAGCTTGACGGCCCACTCCTCGCTCGTGTCCTGAATGACATCCAGCGCCTTGGACGCCGTCTTCCGCACCTCCTTGTTTGTGTCCGAAAGCAAGTCCACGAGGTAAAACACGACGCTGGTGCCGTTCAGCAGCTCCGCCTTCGTGGGCTCGTACATCAGCAGCTTGTGGAAGGTGTACGCGATCTGCAGCACAAACTCGTCGTCGTCCTTCTTGTCGCTCATCAAATGGTACAACTTGGTGACCAGTCCGCTCTCCACCACCTGAAGCCGAGTCCAAGACAAACCATTCGAAACATTCCAAACCTTGTAAGCAATTATATGGAACAGTGAAAATAAAATGAGCACTGCTATTACATGTAAACAAATTCATCAAATGGACGCTGGAGAATCTAAAATTGAATCAAGCTAACAATAAAAAACTTAAATAAGAAATTGGCAAGTCTGTTTAAAATCGCAAACAGTTAAAATAAATATTCCGTTTCCTGCGTCGCTCAAATGTTGATGGAGCCGGTACTGATACAGGTAGCCTGATCAAGTTTGACACGCCAGATGCGATCAGTTAGTACGTTTACGGTCAATAAATCCGTTGTTTTTTCAAGTTCCTTTTTCTCATTCGCAAATTGTATTTTGTCAAACCCTAACCCCAACGGTTAACTTTTTTTTCCGCGCATATTTAATTTCAAGCCCGCCCGCAAACTCGTACTACAGGTGCATAAATATTTATTGCTTACTTACTAGTTGTTCCTGTAGTTTATTCTAGTTACGATGAAATAACAAAAGCAAGACGTAATTGTACCCGTACATGTACACCTCCCATCGTAGTGAAATGTCCTGTACTTTGCGCAATGTTTTATCGAGAGAGTTTACAAAGCAGGCCAGGGGGATGAGGCTCAAGTTATAGTTTACCCATGCGAGCGTCATTCACCAGAAGGTACACCGTGCAGGCAAATTTCGTGAGACGGGACATGCTTGCTTTGTGGCCGTAGAGAAGGGTGTACGGGACATCGCCCTTGCAACCCGACGCGGCATGGGTGGGGGGGCGATTACGAAGGTAAACAACAACGCGCATGGCACGGCCCCAATGCGAGGGCGCGGCATTGTTGTGACGCATCATGGTTGTGGCGGAATCGGTATGCGTACACCACTGACGTTCCATTTTGGCAAGCTTATGATGACTATAAGGGGCGGAGAATAGGTCTATGAAACCCATATTGTGACGAGTACAGTCATGTAACAATACATTACATGACATTGTACATATACTCGTTACTAATTCCAATTCGTGCTTTTCCAGCGGACGGACGTACAACGTCGGTACGTCGCTATTGCAATATTCATAAGCGTTCTGATGCCTAATGTACGACCAATACCTCTTGGTACGTACAAGTACGCACAAATAATCTAACTAGCCAGATGACGCGCCTAAGCGAGGTCTCCAATGCAGAATGAGCCGCGTCGTGATTCTCCATGCTAGTCGAGCCGCGTCGCTAGAGTGCTAGACTATTGACGACGGTTTGAAAGCCCTAATGCCTCACACGTAAGCAAGACAAGTAGGCGTAAGCTATCTGGGCAGAAACCTATTAAAGCCCAATGCAGTAGAGGGAGGTGACAAAACAATTTTTAACAATTCCTTTGTTCACTTACAACATATACTGCTAAAGTACAAGCAGTGAAACATCCTCTCATCATCTCCCATCAGCATTGTCACTCTGACATCAAGTAG
The DNA here is from genome assembly GCA_026401115.1 of Tetraselmis chui. Classification (NCBI taxonomy): domain Eukaryota; kingdom Viridiplantae; phylum Chlorophyta; class Chlorodendrophyceae; order Chlorodendrales; family Chlorodendraceae; genus Tetraselmis; species Tetraselmis chui. Next base: position 6,538 of record JAPMLY010000718.1, read on the forward strand.
CGACATAACTGAACATATTAGAGATTATTTGTGCTGGCATTTAGCTACAAAAGGCTAATCGCCACACTGATTTCGGAGCTCTTTGGTCAACACACGTTTTCGCTATCGTTTGATTTGCTCGACGTTGCTTGATTGACTCGGAATGGCTTGTGTTGGACCTAGATGTTATGTGGTGGTCGTACTACACGTAGGAGGGACTAAGCTTTCCGACGTTAAGCTTGTGTTACAACGTGAGCCTCGTTCTGGTAAAACTTGGTTCCGTGCTGGCTCAGTCACAGCTAATGAAGAGCATGTCGAAGCTCCCGTTCGTGAGTTGCATGAGAAAACTTGCCTATCTTGACTCCGGATGATTTGACGCCGTTCAGTGACGCATCTGTTCGTGTCGCGTTACCTGACGGACAACAACTCATTCACGTCTACTCGGCTTATGTTCTTGTTCTTGTCGTTACGACCCACTTGCGTAGTATATACTTCCCAAGCACTCTTTCACGACGACACGACTATCCCGAGGCAGTTTTTCATGTACCCCCGGTTTTCGTCGGTTAACTCTGGCCCGGTCTGGCTTCTTATTTGTGGTTACATCAATCAGTTGTGTGGAGAAACACCGACTGATTTACGTGTGGGTACACCCATGCCTACGACCAACTTGGCAGGCTTACCTGTGACCCTTATGGAGACTCAGCGCAAAGCAACGATTAACTCACCGTTTCAGTCTCGTGAAAATGCCCGTAACTTGGAGGACTGGCTCGAGGCGCAACCTCAGCCCTTTCTTTTGCTCGGAATTACGGCTGACTCGTACGACTCAGTTATCAGGGTTACTTCACAGTTTTTTGGACATCTGAATGGTTGGTAGTTAAACCGGAAAGTGCAAGCTGCCATCCCTTCGACGTTTGACCAGATTGTCGCGGAACTGCGAAAGACAACTTTTCTCCCTAACATCCAAGATGATGCGATTAACGCTATGCTTAGCCTTACGCAAGGCAACATGAGTTACGCTCTCTACACCCAACACTTCAACGACTTCTTACGTCGGTCTCGTCAAAAACTTAGGGCTGATGTTTAGTGCGTGCGCTTTATCAACGGTATGGCTAACTTCGAGTTAAAGACTCATGCTAAGTCACATTGCTCTCAAAGAGGTTACAACGTTAAACTTGTGGAGCTTCAAAACTTCCTTAATGACGTCGTAACATATTCACCGCGCTCGGCGGAATACGGTCTACCGCTGGTCCATCTACAACGTTTGGAGGAGGACAGCCAACGCGGAAGCGATCTTTGATGACCCGATGGTGGGAGCCTCTAAGATATGGAAGCGCAATGGTGGTAACCGTGGTCGTGGCCGGGGACGAGGAGGCAATCAAGGTGGTGGTCGAGGCCAATCTTCTTCAAACTCTGGCCGAATTGACATTAGTGCTATAGCTAATGCATTGACGCCTGAGGAGCGCAAGAAGCACATTGAGGAGGGACTTTGTTTCAAGTGCCACAAGAAGGGACACCGATTGTTTCAGTGCCCCGAACTTAAGGGCAAAGCAGCATTAGGAGTGCCGCAGTCGAAGAAGCAATAATGGTGGCATGGCTGTTCTACCAACGAACTAGAGCAACCGGTTACATCTACTGTTCGTCCTGAGACATTGTTAGCGACAGAGGTCGTCGATTTGCATTCGACATCTCCATCGACTACAGTCGCGACACTTGCAACTCTAGTCGCATGTCGTCGTCGTCAGACACAGCAGAGACAGAGTCGTAAACATGTAACCATACGTTCGATTGATTGGAAAAAGGTTGACTCTGTTTTTGAACCTCTGCACGCACGAATCGACCTTACTCTAGAGGGATGTGCTGATGATGAGGGTTTAAACTCGCATGGTGATTTACCTCACTGTTCGCCGAGTGACTCGATTCGTGAGAGTGATTTGTCAGGAGACCGGGTGTTCATTAATCCACCCAGGGAGTTGGCTGAACAAATTGGAAAGCATTTTGAGAGTTGTCGTCGGACAGCTCCGACATCTACGATGGCTGTTTTTGTTGTACCGAAATGGGCAAAGTTCAATCATCTCACTAAATACTGGAAACTCTATCAAGAATTCCCAGCTCGCACACAGCTTTTTACTCGTCAGTCACTTGAGAACCCAGCGCAATAGGAGGTGGTTGCTCCAGATCCTTGGCTTGTACAAGTGTGGTTAGTCGATGCAGATTGTGCTTTTTACGACCCGACTTCGCCTACATACCCTAATCTACCCATTTCGGTACATGTACCTCATGTCGACTCGGAAGAGTCCATCGCTACGCTGAAACAATTTTCTCCGCCAGCTACAGCCCTATTGACTGACCTCACGGAAGCTCGCCCGTTAATTCGAACTGAGCTGACTTTGAAAACTCTTGATGGTGGACACCAGATTTTTGGCTTGGTGGATTGCGCTGCGGCTCTTGACTTCGTTTCTGAAGACTTCGTACGACGCTTTGCTTTACTGACTCGAAAATCTGCAACCAACACACCTGTTCGACTTGCCAACGGACAGCGTGTGACTTCTTCGACAGTCTGTGTTGTTACTTTTGAGCTGGATCGACACGCATTTCAACGGACTTCTTACGTCTTACGTGATTTACGTGCGGCTGATTTAATCATGGGATTACCATGGCTTGACGACGAACATGTCTCTTTACAATTTGGTTCTACCAGGGTGTTTGCACTAATGGATGGCACAGCCGTGGAGACTACGCTCGAGGAACGACGTCCTGAATGTCTCCTAATGTCCTCTACCAAAGTTCAGAAAGTCATGCGCAAGACGCGCCGCAGCAGGGGACGTAATGCTGAGTTTTACGTAATTGAACTTACGCCAACCGCTAGCCAGCCAACTGAATTTCACACTAGAGAGGATTTAACTGCAGACCAACGTGACAATTTCCGGTCGTTACTCTATTATGACTTCCCGGAGTTACTGCAACATGTGAACTCTGCACTTGTAAGCCGACAGTGGGACCATCCCATTGAAACAACTGGCCCGATGAAACGTCAACTGTTGAACAGATTGTCCCCGGCAGAGCGCGCTGAGCTAAACCGACAGCTCAAAGACGTAGTGGACGCTGGTCTGATACGTCCCAACTACAGTGAGTTCGGCTCGCCAATTGTTTTTGTGCGTAAAGCTGATGACTCGCTACGTCTGTACATTGACTACCGTGGCCTTAATGAAGTTACGCGTAAAGATGCTTACCCACTTCCGCGTGTGGACGACACGCTTGATGAGCTTAAGGACGCAAACTTCTACACTCACCTCGACCTGGCCTCTTGCTTCTAGCAAGTTCTTGATCGTGATCATGACATCCACAAGACGGCGTTTCAGACTGATGATGGCTTAATGGAATGGGTCGCCATGCCATTTGGATTGTGCAATGCACCAGCTACGTTTCAGAGTATGATAAATGACATACTTCGCGACTTTTTACATAAGTTCGTTACTGTCTACCTCGACGACGTCTGTATCTACAGCCGCACTCTGGAGAAACACCTGGAGCATCTGCGTCTTGTTCTTCAACGCTTTAAGGAGGAGGGCTTGAAGTTAAGTCTTAATAAATGCTTCTTTGACCTTCAAGAGATGGAATATCTTGGCTATACTGTGTCAGATGGTAAAATTTCGGTTTCCACAAAAAAGGTCGAGGCCGTTGCAGACTCGCCAGTGCCCACGACGCAGAAGAAGGTTCGCAGTTTCGTATAGTTCTGCAACGTCTATGCCATATTAATTCACCACTTCAGCGACCTTACGGCTCCATTGGCGGACTTACTGCGGAAGTCCCAGCCACAGAAGGTTACGCTGACGCCTGCCTGTTTGGAAGCCTTTGAGACTCTCAAGTGACGGCTCATTTCCGCGCCATGCCTTATCCTTCCGGAGGCCTGCTCGGACGCGACGTTCACCGTGGCTACAGATGCATCAACAGTGGGGATTGCAGCAGTCCTGTTGCAAGACCAAGGAGGCGGTCTTCAACCAGTCTCTTACTGGGCGCGTAAGCTGAATCCAGCTGAGCGTGGTAACACTTACTCTGCGTACGACTTAGAAGCTTTGGCCGTATGCGAAGCTGTCAAGCATTGGAGGTGCTATCTTGAAGGCTGTTCTAAGTTCCTTGTCGTAACAGACCACGACACACTGCGACATCTGCTCAGGCAACCGAACAACAAGCTGAACAAGCGGCAAGCAAGATACCTGCGGGATTTGCAACCGTTTGTGGGCTCGATGACACTTGCATATCGCAAGGGAGCTCTGAACGAAGCTGACCCGTTAAGCCGGCGTCCAGACTTCGTACCTCAGGCCACAGTACCCTTATTTTGGGATGGCGAGGTTCCGTAAGATCGAGAATTACGACGGAAGCCCCAGCTGCTGTTTGAAGACGCACAGTTAAATTTACTGACTGTTGAAGCGTTGCAGCTGAGCCCTGAGTTCGCTGATCTCATTCGCGAGGGGTTCTCACGAGATTCGTTTTATGGGGACGATGGTGAGTGGACAAGAGACAGTCGGATAGAAGCCAGAGACGGGTACTTTTGGCGTCTCAATCGCCTATGTATTCCACAGAACTTTGAGCTCCGACTGAGACTGATCACAGAGCTGCACGAAAGTTCGTCAGCTGGTCACAGAGGAGTTGCTAGCACTCTTGCTAAAGCACTCGACAGATTCTGGTGGAAACGAATCCGCCAAGATGTGAAAGATTTCTGTGAACGCTGCGTCGTGTGCCGGCGAGCGAAGATTCGACCGCAGATGACTGCGACTCTTTACCCATTACCTGTTCCACCCAGACCGTGGCACACAGTTGGTCTTGACTACCTGACACACTTGCCTGAGAGCAATGGCTTTAACAGTGTGCTGATTGTGGTAGACCATCTAACTCGAATGGCCCATTTTCTGCCATGCACAGAGTCGATTACTGCCGAAGAAACTGCCACTTTGTTTTTACAGGGAGTCTACCGTCTACATGGACTACCCCGTGTGCTGGTCAGTGATCGCGACCCGAAATTTGTCAGCGCCTTCTGGCAGACACTCTGGAGACGCCTTGGAACGCGTCTGAACATGTCTACCAGCCGACACCCAGAAACAGACGGCTTGGCAGAACGCGTGAACAGCACTTTTCAGCAGCTTCTTCGTTGCTTCTGTTGCTATGATGGCTCTGACTGGTCGACACTTTTACCGCAAGTGGAGTTTGCGTACAACGCTTCGCGTGCACTCGGAATTGAGCACACACCGTTCGAGGCTAACTTTGGTTTTTCTCCTGAGGAGCCTCCTGATCTGCTCTTCAGCATGCGACCATCAATTCCAATTTTGCAAGACGCAACAGAACGGTTAAGATTGTTACAGGAAGTGCACAACCTGGTACGCTCTGTGTTACAACTACATAAGGACGAGATGCAAGCGCGCACAGAACCGTCTACAGCGCCGCACTTTGCTAAGGGAGACAAGGTGTCAATCGTCACAGCAAATCTTTTTCTACGAGGACAACCGAACAGGAAACTCAGAGACAGACAGCTCGGTCCTTTTTCAGTGGAGGAGCAGATTGGAAAACACAGTTACAGATTGAAACTACCAGCGACAGTACGCTTACACCATGTGTTCCATGTTAACAACTTGAGACCCTGCTCTACCGCTCCACTACGACCAGCTGTCCCGGTGACTTTACCTGAAGGAGACGACGAGGAATTCGACGTCTCACACATCTCTGCTGTGTGCATCAAGTCGCTACCCGGGCGACGAGGCAAATATTTGCTCTTCATGACGCACTTCACTGATGACGACATTCCACCTGTCTGGCACCGTTTGAACGAGGTGCATCGAACAATTGCGTTACAATAATTCTTGGAGACGCCCCAATGGCGCAAGTTCGCCAAGACTCACGCGTACATTGACTTCATGCACGCTTTCCCAGCGCGCATTCCTGAGTCCCAGTAACTGCTTCAGTAAAGGAGCCAAGAACCACAGAGGTCTGCCTCGCGGCGGCCTCATTGATCTGTCAAGAGGGGGAGGGTACGAGTGTGACGAGTACAGTCCTGCAACAGTACATTGTAGGACATTGTACATGTACTCGTTACGGATTCCAATTCGTGCTTTTCCACAGGACGGACGTATACTCGTGGGTACGTCGCTACTGCAATATTGTAATGGTGCTGATGCTACAGTACGACCAGTACCTCCCGGTACGTACAGATATGCATAATTAATCTAACTAGCCAGATGACGCGCCAGAACGAGCTCTTCAATGCAGAAGGAGCCGCGTCGTGAGACCCAATGCTAGGCAGGCCGTGTCTCGAGGACAGATGACGACGGTTGAACATCACTAACGCCTGACACGTAAGCTTAGCTTGCAGGCGTAGACAATCTGGGCAGAAACCTATTTAAGCCCAGTGCAGTAGAGGGAGGTGACAGAACCTTTAAACAATTCCTTTGTTCACTTACAACATCTACTGCCTAAGTACAGCAGTGAAACATCTCTCATCAATTGTCCTCTCGACAACATCTTTTGCCATCTTGCAACAACAGAACTAGACAGACTAGAACAGATTTGTGCTAGCGTTTAGCCAGCAGAGGCTAACCGCCACAAGTGTTACAGCTACACAAGGACGAGATGCAAGCGCGCACAGAACCGTCTACAGCGCCACACTTCGTCAAATGAGACAAGGTGTCAATTGTTACAACAAACATTTTTCTACGTGGAAAACCTAACAAGAAACTCAGAGACAGACAGCTTGGACCTTTTACAGTGGAGGAGCAAATTGGGAAACACAGTTACAGATTGAAACTTCCAGCGACAGTACGCTTACATCATGTGTTCCATGTGAACAATTTACGACCCTGCTCCACCGCTCCACTACGACCAGCTGTTCCAGTCAGTGGTCGTGAAGGAGACGACGAGGAGTTTGACGTCTCGCACATCTCTGCTGTGTGCATTCAGTCCCTACCTGGACGACGAGGCAAATATCTGCTCTTCATGACGCACTTCAGTGACGACGACATTCCACCTGTCTGGCACCGGTTGAACGAAGTACACCGGACTACGGCGTTACAAGATTTCTTGGAGACGCCCCAATGGCACACTTTTGCCAAGACTCAGGCGTACATCGACTTCATGCACGCTCACCCATCGCGCATTCCTGAGTCCCATTAACTGCTTTAGTAAAGGAGCTTAGACCACGGAGGTCTGCCTCGCGGCGGCCTCAAAGATCTGTCAAGAGGGGGAGGGTACGAGTGTGACGAGTACAATCATGCAACAGTACATTGCAGGACATTGTACATGTACTCGTTACTAATTCCAATTCGTGCTTTTCCAACGGACGGACGTACAAACGTGGGTACGTCGCTACTGCAATATTTACAAGGGTTTTGATGCATACTGTACGACCAATACCTCATGGTACGTACATGTACGCACATTTAATCTAACTAGCTAGAAGACGCGCCTAAGCGAGTTCTCCGATGCAGAACATGCCGCGTCGTGATTCTCTATGCTAGACGAGCCGTGTCTCTGGACAGATGACGGCGGTTGGAAAGCCCTAACGCCTGACACGTAAGCGAAGCAAGCATGCGTAAGCTATATGGGCAGAAACCTATTTAAGCCCTGTGCTAGAGAGGGAGATGACATAACCATTTAACAATTCCTTTGTTCACTTACAACATATACTGCTAAAGTACAAGCAGTGAGACATCTTCTCAACATCTTTCATCGACAACATCTTTTGCCATCTTGCAACGTCAGATCTAGACATATTATAACTTGTTTGTGCTAGCGTTTAGCTTGAGGAGGCTAACCGCCGGAGAGCGATACCTCACATGGTTTGGAGGTGTGGGAGTTGATAACGCAAGACAAGGACCAGTTGGCCATGGTCATCGGAGGCAGTGGGGGAAAACTTGGCTAGATAGGTAAAGTTGATAACATGATGTTTGCGGCAGTTCGCTTAGAGAATAGAATGCGCAAGAATTAGTTACGGCTAATGTAGAAAGAGTGTGTGAGAGCGTGAATGTTTGCAATGTAGTTGAATGTAATTTAAAAGAGAAAATGATAATTGGCTTGTCTCTTCCCTCCACTTCGCTGGCTTAAGTCTCCAAGCCTAGCTCGCGTGAAGTATTGTCATAGTCTACGAGGATGACGCTAGAATATTATTAGTATTAGCGAGTAATATCATCTGCTGATGATGATTAATAGTGGTATTTCCTCTAAATAGCAGCTACGTATCTTTGGATACATGATTAGAATAATGATAATAAATTGTATATAGCGATAGGGTCACATGACGACCCGTCGGAAAAACTAGCACCAGATTCAGGGCTACAGCGACTACATACTGAGTTCGCTGCAGCACTGTTGTGGCGAGCTGGTTGTAGTCGGCATATTCCACGAAGCCGCTTGCGTATGCGTACGCGAGCTCGAGCACCCACACGCACGCACTCACCCCCGTTACCTTTCCTCGAGCCGATACGCAAATATTCGCCGCTCGACACAGTGACCCAAGGCCGGGCAAGAATGCCACGACATTTTATTTTTAGGTGACGTGGGTTTGAGGATGAACAATTGCGTGTTTTGGACACTTGCAACTTTCGTTTGGGCAGGATGGGGCTGCATGTGGGTGGTTTTGCCGCGTTTTAGTACATTCCGTAGTTGTACACCGCAACGCTCGTTTTGGCAGTGGCGGAGGCGTAACGCGCCAGCTCTGACTTATGCTCTTTTATCGATAAAGACGTTAAGTACTATTTTTCATTTTGTGGATCCCCTCTATAGCGACGAAAGGAGCGAGCTCGTCATATTGTACATATTATATTTAGTACCAGTACCGGAAGCGTGGGATGATGATTAATTTAAGCTCTGTTGGGGCTCACTTATGCCAAAGATGTGGATCACTTACATAATTTGGTATTGGTGGCCCTTGGGCCACCCTACACGCAATGAGAGAGGGAATCGGGTGGGTGGGTTTGCGTGAGCGATAGCTCTCGCAAAAGGCAAAAGGTGGACACACAATCGCTGCTGGTGCGTTATATAGTGTGCGGGCATTTTACTGTCCGTGCGCGCGTGGGCGCTTGAACCGTTAGGGGAGATGTAGCGTCGGAGGTAACGCTTGTAACGTCGGAGGTAACGCATGTTACTTCGTAATTCTAGCCATGTAATTCAAACCTCTATATTACCAATATGACCATTTAAGCTGTGTTGGGGCTCACTTATGCCATCTGTCGCCGATTGGCGTGTAACGTTGGGTGGGGCGCCGTCACGGGTCATCCAACCAAATAGTTGCCAAGCTCCCGGGCACGGGAGTACTCTTGGGTCGATGTAGTCGAGGACTACGTCTGATTCTCGCGCCCAACCGCCGAAGAACTTGATCTTCTGCATCGGTGTACCGATAATGTACGCTGCAGTAGGTGCACCCTTTCGTAAAGAGTGCAAAGTCCACACGAAACCGTCCGGAGGTTGTTCGTGTACTGCACGAACAATCCGTTGTAGCCATGTTGTCAGGGTGTCCGCACTCCGGTTTGTCGTAGGTTCGTGTAGACTAATGGCCCAGCGTCTGTCCGGTATCTTCCCGGCGGAGAACTTGGTTCGGGCAGCGTCGAAGTATTTTAGTAGTTCCGCGATGTCACGGTGAGCCGAGTCCGGTAGTTCACATAGGAGTTTTCGCTCCGTCGAAGTACCCCGTTGACCTTTTCTCGTTCCGTGGTAGAGGAGGATTCCACCGGTTGGAGTACACAACATGTCTACAGACCGGCACTCAACTCCCGCTCCCCCGCGACAAAAAACGTGGTCAAGAGCACCGTCGCTAGACACGCTCTAAATAGTATAATGAGGTCCGTCTGAGCGTGAGTCCAAGTTTCTATCATGTGCGTGCGGAGGTCCTTGGCCAGGCTTAGCGATGACACCAGAATCTGGGCTTGCATGTACATGCGGGTGAGGCTAGGCGGGAGGGAAACTTGGGACGCTACGAGACCCCGCCGGACCTTGGCTACCAAATCGCCTTGTGCGACTGGTTCTGCGCCGTGGTCCTTGAAGAAGCCGTTCATTGCTGAGAGGTAAGGTTGTAGACTAGTTGCCTTAGTGGTGCCACGTTCTCCGATCCATGCGATGTTGCGGGCCATGGTAGTGGTTGTTGCGGCTAGCGGCGGTAGGCCTTGCTCCTCGCAGAACTTGAAGTACGGTTTGATCGCGCTGTTGTACGTGTCGGACGTGCTTTTCGCCCAAGCGGCGGTCAATAAGTCGAGCGTTTTAGCTCCAAGGCTGTCAGTGCCTAGTAGGCGTTGCATTTAGGGGCGCATCGAGGCGGCCCATGGGTTTTTGCAGCCTGCCACCTCTACCTTGTAGAGGACTTTTGTTGCTCGGGTGGGGTACGCCTAGAGTGGTGGCATGATGTGTCGTGTGTTGAACATGGTCAGAGTAGCACTGACAGCGCCCCGGCAGAGGTACAACCATGCCGGGAGGGAATCCGGAAGACTGTGACGGGCCAGTGAGGCTTGCCGACTGTACCGCGTCCGTGCCGCCGCCTGGGACGGAACAAGTGCGCGCGGGCCGGCATGACCGTCTCGTGGCACGCCAATTCGGTAAGGACATGATGCCACGCTTTCCCTTGCCAACGTTGGGCGACCACCGTGGCTGCTGCGCCGCTCTGCTATAGATTTTGGGCGAGGTCGGGTAGCAAGGGCCATGGCGGGTTGCACCAGTTGTTTTTTTCTCGCCAAGACGAATCGGCGAGGTGAAGGGAGTCCACTGCTTCGCAAGATGAGTCGAGCCAGTTTGCGTTGCATCGGGGCAGTAGCGTGTTGAGCGCCGACGCAAACCGGTCGATCGTGTGCGGGCCGAATTGTGTGTCCATTTCGTGGAACACAAAGGGGTCGAGTTGCCAGTCGTCGCTGTCGAGGTGGCGGCTGAGTTTGTCTGCCCACGCGTTTGCCGCAGAAGGGATGTACCTAGGCATGATGTGAATGTTGTTGGTGTCCAATAGGTACCACAGGCGGCGTAATTCGGTCATCATCTATGGGGAGCGGGACGTAAGGCCGGCCATGACGTGGCAGACTGCCTAGTTGTCTTCGTGGAGGAGGACGTTGCGGCCAACTAGATGTGGCAAGAAGCTGAGGACGGCCAAACGGACGGCCTTCAGTTCCTTCCAGGTAATGTGCTGTTTTTCGTCCTCCGGTCCCCAGAAGCCGCGCGCTTCGAGTCTGCCGTTCAGTACTGCCCCCCAACCATACCCCGAATTTGTCGCAGTGTATGTACGCTGACTCGACTGGGCGGTGTATGTTCTTGCCATTTGCGTGGTTGGGTACCTGTGTCCACCACTGTAGATCGCGACGGAGCTGCGGGGTGAGGCGGACGCGGCCTCCCCACTTGTCGCCAAGTACGGAATGGAGTTCGCGCAGGAAGAATCTTGCCGCCGGGATGGCAAGAAAAAGGTACCGCGCCTTACCAGCGAATGATTGGAGTTCCTTGATAGGGAGCCATCAGTTGTTTCTTGTTGCACGTTGCAGTAGGTGACGAGCTTGCTTGGCGAGCTTCTGAAGCTTTTCCGCTGGGGCGAAAAAGTAACTTGTAGCTGTGTCGATGTCGATGCCTAGGTGGTGGCCGTATTGCGCCGGCTCCCAACAACCTTTGGAGGGGTGGCGGAGAAGGCCGAGACTGATGAGGAGGCGGTCGACGCGCTGATGGAGCGCCAAAGCGAGCGCACGAGTGGCGGCGAAGAGGAGGAAGTCGTCCACGTAAGGTAAGATTTTTGCTCCGCGCCACCGCGTGTGTCGTAGGAAGCGCTTGCTCGGTATGTCGCTGTCGGGCTGTGTAGGCCTCCCTTGGTGTATCGTAAACCCACCGGGGTCGGGTTGTCGGAGGTGTCGTACGAATGTGTCCGTAAACGCGCAGAAGTGGTAAGGGCTGAGCGACCAGCCCATCGGTAGGTCATCTAGTCGGTAGAGTTGGCCGCGCACGTTTGCTGTTAGGAAGTCGCGCTGTTCTCGCACGATGCCTAGCGCGTAGAACCCGTCCTTGAGGTCGAAGGAGAACATGTAGTCCCCCTTCCGCGTGAGATGGCAAACGCCTAGGAGAGACTCCATCCGTAGTCGCTTTCTGACACATAAGCGGTTAATATGTCGTAGGTCGACGATAAATCGCCACTGATTGTTGCCGGGCTTGGCGACTAAGAAGTGTCTAGATACGTATTTGTTGCAAGTGGTGCGTTCCCAGGCTCCCGTCTCCACGAAGCGCGCGAGTTCGGCCTCGACGAAGGTGAGTTGCTCGGGGGTAGCGTCTAGTAGTGAGATGCCTTGGTTGAACGGGGGTGGGGGTCGGTTGTTTAGGAAGGGAATAGTAACGCCCTCCCGGGTCCACCTCAAGACTTGACCGCTCGCGCCGATATCTTTCTAGGCTTGCTAGTTTCGCCGCACGCGATGACGCATGTAGTTTGAATCTGGTGTGCATGAATCGGCGCGGCGGGTCACCCCGTCATTCCTCCTTGTCGGCCTCGGTCTTCTTGTGTCCCTTGTCGGTAGGGGGGAGGGGGCGGCCGCCCGTGCGGTCCTTAGGCTTGACCTTGTGTTTGTCCGGCTTGTCCGGCTTGTCGTTCGGCATGTCCGGTCTGTTTGGTCTAGGCTTGTCGGCCTTGAACTGTGCTTCTGCTTGCGCTTTTGCGGCTGCTGTGATGCTGACTTCGAGACGCTTGCCCTCCAAGGCTGACAGGAGTCCGTCGACGACGTTGCCTCCACGGTCGGAGGCGACTGTGTCGAAGCAGCGTGTGTAGACGAGACGCTCCGCGACGCGTTCTTCGCCGGTGAGGATCTTCTTCGCCTTGAAGCGTCTGATGTAGGTGAGTCGCGCTTCCCCCGCTGAGGCCACTGCTTGATGTGTACGTAGCACCGCGTCGACGAGTGAGTAGGCGTAGGCTGTTTCGTCGGGGGTAGAGGTGACCGCGCGAATCGTTTCCATAGCAGTTTCGAGTGCTGAGTTAGCGGCGGCCGTAAATAAACCATAGCAGAGCATGTGTCGATACTCGTCGCGGGAGGAGATTCTCGCGTTGTCCGTAAAAAAATTGTCGGCCTTGTCGTGTCGAGGGTTCCACATGCACGGGATTGTTGTGCCGGAGGGGGGTAGGCATTCCGCGAACGTACGGGACACGAAGTCTGACCACTCTCGAGGGTCGATGTACTCTAGAGGGGTGTTTGTACTATCAGCTGGTAGAGCGTCGAGCTTGAGTCATCCACCCGCAGCTCTGTCGGAATCGGCTGTGGGGATGGCTGAAGCAATGTGTTTTTTGGGCGCGGTTGCGATGGATAGAGTTTCGACATGGGCTGCTAAGTGTTGTACAATCTTTGTCAGCAATTGCAGCATGTCTGGTTGCTGTTCCGGCGCGTCACCGGGCGCAACGGGTAGAGGTCGGTAGGCAATACCAAGCGGTCAGTCATTTGAACTTAGGGAGTGTGTTTTCGTGCATCGTGCACGAGACTCAAGTGATCAACACCTTGCGTGGCTAGCGAGAGCCACGATGCCGTTTGCGTGAGCGATAGCTCTCGCACAAGGCAAAAGGTGGACACACAATCGCTGTTGGTGCGTTATATATTGTGCGGACATTTTATTGTCCGTGCGCGCGTGGGCGCTTGAACCGTTAGGGGAGATGTAGCGTCGGAGGTAACGCTTGTAACGTCGGAGGTAACGCGTGTTACTTCGTAATTCAAGCCTTGTAATTCAAACCTCTATATTACCAATATGACTATTATACCCGCACCGGTTATAGAATTACCTACATGTGAAGTTTATAGAGACTTCTAGAGTGTCGATGTGCTGCGACAAGATAATAGTTTATAGACTATTATCTTGTATCTATTATCTTAAAGTAATCTATTAGTGTATCTATATCTATATTAGTGTAGACTATTATCTATATTAGTGTATAGACTATTATCTTGTATCTATTATCTTAAAGTAATCTGTTACTGTATTTATGTTAAAGTGTATCTATTATCTTATAGTAGTATTTAGTAGTTTAGATTAGAAGCAAAACCTAATCTCTGGATCTAATTATACAGCGTAGAGAGAATTAATAAGATTGTCTTAGGAACATGGCTTCTTACAATCTGGATGTGGCGTAATTTTGGTCTGTACCGGTTTGGGTCTCTCCCTCGGCCAGTAAGTCCCCGTCTTAAATATCCACACCTCAGGTGTTCTAGAAACAGCCTTAGAACCTATAGCTTGTGATGCCTGTTACCTAAACCGAACTATTTCTAGCGATACATATTGTCGGAGATTATCAAGCGTCACGCGACCCTCGGAAGCTCGCCTCATGTGACGTGCTGACTGTCGCCTCGGACAGACGTGATCCGGCGCGTCGTGTCTTCGTTAGTCTCACCAGTAAGCACGCTAGCACAATACTGCGACTTGAGCTATTTACATTGGATGTACAACTGCGGGTGTGCACTTCCACGGAGTGTACGGAATGCAAATGGTAGCGATACGTACAAGTCCTACAATCATATGTACTGCATTAGGACATTACTCGCCACGCTCGCACCCCCCCCCTCTAGACAAAGTCAAGAATCAGCCTCACGCCAACCCTCTAATCAGCCTTAGGCCAATTGAATTAGGTCTTCAACTGCTCATGTTGAAGTCACTTCCGCGGGCTAATTTTTTTCTTTTTCCTTCTTTTTGCTTGGCGGTCTCCGCTACTTTTCCTTGTAAGACTGTATTATTCTTACTATGTTTAAGCTGAAGTTTAGAAAACGAAGTCGACTTTCTACTTTTGGGCGGAACCGTTATCGTTCGCGTAGCGATGTGCTGGCGTCGGCATGTTGGCGTGCATTACGTAAACCCAGGTTTAGAAAATGAAGTCGAAGTTTCATGGACACAGCCAGTACGAGTACCGGTATCCGTACATGTACCGTGCCAGTACCCATACGAGTATATGTAGGAGTATCCAGCGCATCACCACCCGCGCGCGCACCGCTGCAACTCACAACTTCGACCCCACCCACAAACGCAAACTTATACTTCTCGTTGTCGTAGCTGCCCTGGCTATGACACTGGCAGCGGCAACCGTTGCGTCGCGCAAGGCGAGGCAGCACGCTGAGAACATTGCAGAGCCGCGTGGCCGGAAGCGTACATCGCAGAGAACATTGCAGGATCGGCGTGAGTGGCCGGCTTGTTGACCGAGCCCGCGCCGTATTCGGCCGCGGGAAACAAGCCAGATCCCTCGGGGCGCTCGGTGTTCTGGCCAGAGTCCGTGCCAGACACGGCCTGGCTAGGTGTGGACGGGATGGCGGCGCGGGGTGGGCCGGACGGAAAGAGGGCGGCCGCCCGCTGCTCGGCTGACATCGAGCTGAGTAGTGCCAGAAGCTCTTGCGGCAGAGGATTCTCCGGCGCGTTCGCCCGCTCCATTCTAGCAAGCGAGGCATGTGGAACACTTCCACAGGTGGAGGCGCGGCTTGCGGATGTAGTCGCCTACTGGTGTTCGGGCCGCGCCATGGCATGGCGGACGCGCCTCGGGCGGTGCGGGTGGCCATGTTACCGGTCGCGCGCGCACACATGTCGTAATGTACATCAACGACTTCGTTTACGACCTTGTTTTCCGACTTCGAAACGAAATCAAAGTCGCCCGACTTTGTTTTCATTTTGGGCTTGAAACAAAGTCCGAAACAAAGTCCGTGGTACGTTTTGGGGGTTGCGTCAACCTGACTTTGTTTTCTAAACCCCGTACGAGGGCGAATCGACTTTTAAAATGTACGGGTTATCGGAAATAAAAACTCGACTTCGTTTTCTAAACTTCAGCTTTAGGGAAAGACGTAGCGATAACAACATCCCACCAATCGCGAAGCAATGCTCTGCCCACCGCCGATATAACCGTGCGAACCACAATTTTTATTTAAAGGAGTTGCAAAACGACTCGTCGAAGCGCCAAATATGGGAAACGTAGCGCAAAAGTTTGAAAGTATTTGGTGGGGAACATGAATAATGCCTATTAGGCGTCAACATAACAGGCATAAGATTGTTTAGCATTGAGGTATCACGAGCACAAAGGGACGGCGCCTCGTGTTTTCAATAGATACCGGTTATTGAAAAACTATGAAACTGACACACCTCCAAAAACGTCGGAAAACATGTCAAGACGATAAAACGAATATATATTTATTTCCATATTCCGCGATAGCTATATCCTAAACCTCGTTCGCTTGCCGTGAACGATGGAGGGAAGAGTTGTATGACGTGTCGAGACATAGCATTCTTCAGTGCACGACACAACGAGCCATGCAATCCGTACACTCTTCCCATAAAGTCCGTTACGATTGAAATAGGGCCTTTCGCGTAGGGCGGGTGTTTACCATGTAGGGTTTTTAGGGTTTAACTGTACTTTAGCTCGTTGAAAAGGCGGGCCGAAACTTGTGATGACGGTGAAGCTAAGGGGGAAGCGGGGCACAAATGGGGCCCGTCACGGCTACGCTATGACGTACTAGGGTTTGCGGCCCAACCCCGATTTCGGGGTATATGTTTACATATCCCTCCGTAGGACTACTAATGGACACATGTGTACGCTAGACTCCGGGGGAGTCTTGGCCCTCCACCTATAGGTGTTCGCTATAGGTGTTCGCCGCTCAGTCGCGATGCGATGCGATGGGTTCATATACACAATATGTTCCTATCGGGTACCGACTTTTGGCGGTACTTGGATAAGGCGTACAACTCCGTTCCGGGAAGCGGCGGTTCTATCCCCCTTCATGCCATTCCGTGTGTACATGGATTAACATGTTATGGGCCCTCCGCATTTACGCGGGGTTTACTAGGGCACCGGCCGGAGTTTGTCCATTAAGGGGGAGGGTTTACATATCCCTCCGTAGGACTACTAATGGACACATGTGTACGCTAGACTCCGGGGGAGTCTTGGCCCTCCACCTATAGGTGTTCGCTATAGGTGTTCGCCGCTCAGTCGCGATGCGATGCGATGGGTTCATATACACAATATGTTCCTATTGGGTACCGACTTTTGGCGGTACTTGGATAAGGCGTACAACTCCGTTCCGGGAAGCGGCGGTTCTATCCCCCTTCATGCCATTCCGTGTGTACATGGATTAACAGTATACCCTGATTCGGGCGCCCCGGAATTCGGATTTTCCACACTTTGGCTCGTGAAAAATCCCGAAATGGGCGACACAACATGCGGTTTTTATGATCCCAGCATGTTGTCCGCAAACATGGGAGCACGTGGGTGTGATGGCATGTGCCGTTAAGATGCTTGACGTGGGTGGGATCGGGACCGGAAAACTACAGCTTGGGAGGCTTAAAAAGGCTTAACTTCGCCGTACGGTGTCCGATTCGAGCAAACTAAGTTGCAAGTGGAAGCCCTTCTCGCAAGTATGCCTACCCGCCGGCTTTGCGTCAAATCCGCCGTCCGATGTCATCCATGCCTTCGTACAACCATCTAAAGCTTTTAGGGTTTCAAAATCTGCCACATTCGCGCGGGGCTAGCAACCCCTAGACATGTGGTACCCGCATACCCGCTCCGCTGATACGCTCAGCAATCAGCGCTCTATATTTCTTCTATTCACGGCGTTGTCCATTTCATGCCCCGTGATGGCACGGTGCCGTGCACTTTGCCGCCGGCCAGATACATGCCCGTGCTAGGGTACTTTGAAAGCTCCCCGCCATTTTTCACGCCCGGCGATGCGCAAGTTTCCAAGGCCAACGATCCGCGCGCCAGGGTGCTTACACTCCAAGTCAACTGCCCCTCAAGCCCAATAGGCCCATGGCCCGTGCTCATTGGTTGCATTTCCGGGGACGTGGCAAGAAAAACTAGTGCACACGACATGCTATTCTCGGCGGTGTCGCCGCTTTGTAGACGGCCGGGTGTAACACAGTCGGCGGATACTAGTGCAATTGTGCAAACATGTTGAGAGCCCAATGTCGAGTAGTCTTCCGGCTTGTCGCGACACTACGTGTACCGTGCCACGCATAAAGGCGTGCATAACCTGCACATGCACGAATTTCGGCCCGCAAAATATGGGCCGAAAATCTAACGTGGGTGCCCACAATGATTGGGGCGTGCCGGTAAAGGTGCTCACGTCAGTGAACAACGCGCCGTGGTGTGCTATTCGAAAATCATTATTCTACCCCCCAATCGAGTTGCATGGCCATCGCGGCAGTGCGTGGCGGGTAATTAAATACGTGCCGCTAGTAACGGACTTTATGGGAAGAGTGTATTTCCAGCGATCTCATTCGCCCGCGGACGAATTGACCCGCATCGGTACCGGAGTTGACAATTGACGTGCATAGACATATACGTAACCCTAGGCGTCGTTGCTGTGGTCTAACATTCCGTGGAGGGATCGGTCCTCCAGGATGCCTTCTTCGTCGATTGGCTTGTCATGTTTGATGCGAGTCACTGAGATAGGCACAATAGCCGAGTGTAATAAAGCCATTATTCTTCTCAGGGCGTCGGCGGCTTTTTATTATTGTCCGTACCTCTATCGACTTCTGTAGCTCCGTTGACTCTTGTAAAGTTGTCCGTATCGGTAATGAAATGTAAATCAAGCATTCTGAGTACCCGGTACGTTCGTACACAATTTGATCGACCGATAATTATATTTGCCGGTTCGTATTTTCACCGTACTGCTTGCTTGTTGTAAACGCGACGTGGCAGTCTGCAGAGACATGAACCAAAATAATGGCCTGCAGCTGCTTATGCTGTCTCTTAGTTTTCGCGGATGAAATAGAGCACCGTGCACATCACGCGTGCTGCGAGGCTGGCACGGGGTGGTACGTTGGCAGGCAGCAGTTGATTTCGCAGCATGCGGCCCACAGCCCTCGATGGCGAATCGGCGATTCTCTGTTGGGGTCGTAACGTCTTTATTATTCCTTCTCATCAAATCGACATACATGCTAGGACAAGTGCCCGTACCAGAGGTGCACGTAGGGTACGTACCATTAACTGTATGTTGGAAGGCGAATCGGGAGTTTTTCGCTACTGCTTTAACTACTGTCTAATATCGTGCGGCCAAGACACCCTGAGGCTTCAGCGGCTGTGGGCCGCTCAAACACTGGGCACATTCTGGGATCTGGATGCCCGAATTCTGCGCTCTGACTAAAGAGCGTCATTGACGCGGCCTATATAAACCCCTACCGCCACTCCTGGGTAGCACTATCTTCTTCCGCTTCCCATCTATTTGTCTACTTCCCTTCACACTCCCTTCCCCTTCCGCTCTCTTATACAATGGCCGCCGCCATGTCCTCCATCGCCTCCGTCCGACCCACCGGGCTGGCCTCCGTTCGTAGGTCTCCCCGCGCAGCCCGTGCCACCGTGGCCGTCCGCGCCGAGCAGAGCACCGAGGACTGTAAGTAGCTTCCCCTTTGATGCCGTCGACCTCCTTCACTGTGACCTTCCCTTCATCTGCGACTATTGTCTCCAGCTCTATAAAACCCCTGTAGAGCAACTCGTCGAAGCTCGCTAGATCTACTGGGCCTTGTTACTCGGCATGTTATCTGGTTTTACCGGCGGGACGCCTCGGCCTAGCCCCGTTTGTCGGTTCGTGATCTCCTTGATCGACCATTTTATTTTCCTACTGTCCGTACATTGGACCTTGCGAGTTGATGGCGAGACCCGCAAACTACGACCCTTCTATTGCCTAGTGCTAGCTACCACGTATCGATTTGCCAGTCACGTGGGAACATGTTATGTGAACCCTCTATCGTTGTTTACTCTACGTGCCTCGAGACCGACGTGACATCAATTCCCAACGTGTTGGCCCCTCGGCTCGTCGCGGCCTGCCTCTCTCCCCTAAAATCGCGTTGTCGGCTCGACGTATGTTCGGTGTTATTGCCCCGTCTACCATCCGTCAATAACCAGCGTAACAGCAAAAATATTTATCAGGTGTATCTGCCCCAAGCTAATTCCATGCATCACAGTCTATATGTTAAGTCTGCGTGATCCTGACGCTGACTCTTTTCCGGTTTCCCCCTGCCTTCGCAGACGTCAAGACCCTGCCAGGAATTACCGCTCCCTTTGACAACGTCTTCGACCCCGCTGGCTTCGCAAAGACCGCGTCCATCAAGGACATGCGCCGCTGGCGCGAGGCCGAGCTCACCCACGGCCGCGTTTCCATGCTCGCCGCCTTGGGCTTCATTATCGGTGAGCAGGGCGACGGCGGTTTCCCTCTGTTCGAGGGCGAGATCACCGGCCCCGCCATCAACCAGTTTCAGCAGGTGCCCCGCGGTCTGTGGGAGACCCTCGTGCTAGTCATCGGAATCGCTGAGGCCTACCGTGTCTCCCTGGGCTGGGCTACTCCTACCGGCACCGGCTTCAACTCCCTGAAGGATGACTACAACATGGGCGACCTCGGGTATGCGTTTCACCTACCTCTCTCATAGTATATGTCCGTGCTTAGTCGCCGTTTCGTGTCTTGTCCTGCACAGGGTAACTGACTGGATCTTGTCACCTGCAGGTTCGACCCCCTGGGCTTCAAGCCTTCCGACCCTGAGGAACTCAAGGTCATGAAGACGAAGGAACTGAACAACGGTCGCCTGGCTATGATCGCCATCGCTGGCTTCGTCGCGCAGGAGGTGGCCGACGGCGGCCAGGTCGAGATCTTCGAGCACTGGTTCTCCAATGTCGAGAAGGAACTCGGCATCGAGGCTGTCGAGATTGAGCAGGACCTTGGGCTGTAAATTAGCCATTCCTCTGTTGCATGTGCGGTTCATTTTTGGTTTGTTCCTACCACAGCCCTACAATATTACGGACAATAACACCATATACTTACCACAGCTTTTTAGGCTAGGAAATTTTGGCTGTTTGTAATTCATAAACTACTTGCCGGCCAAAGCCACGGACTCCTCATTGCATTCTGTTGGGAGTTGGGGATTATGCACAAGTCAAAACTACCATCCTGAGTGTAGCGAAATAGGTGACCGGAGAATAAAATTAGTGACGGCTCAACGAATTGCCTCCTGAAGTTGAGCTCAATTCCAACAGAGTGATCATTACTGGCAAGTGCATTATAATGTGCTTCGCGGCTAGCAAGGAACTAGTCATGAACTGTTTCTCTGACGGACGGAAGTACCAATTGGTATGTCAGCTTGACGCTGAAACGATTCGGATGATGAAGCACACCAACTGAAGGAGCTTCTGGTGATCAGAAGGTATGTGCGGAACCTGTCTCCTTACATCACCCGATGCATTGCCACTGAAAAGAAAATTTGACTCTAATTGGGAGTTGGGAAAATATCAATGGTTGGTGATGTGTTTTAAAGAAATCCACCTAGTGCCAGAAAACTTCTACTGCGTCTTCTTGGCGGTGACGGCCTTCTTGGACGGGAGGAGGTAACGCTTCACGGCAAAAGCTGAATAGAGCAAGCAAGAACACAACATCAGTTTCGTTGGTGCATCTGGAGCGTGTGTCATATGGGCTGTGTGTCATATGCTGTTTTGGCGTGTCTGTTTGTTTGCGTCCGTGTGTGATGAACCTGGTCGTGAATGGCGATTGTCAACCATGGGGTGAACGATTGCGTGGTCATCTACAAGTGCGTCTGAATGCGTGCGTGGAGAGTTTGATTTTGATTCAAATCTCAGCGTGGAAATATTGCAATGCACGTAAATGTGAGTGTGCGCGCGCATGTGTGTGTAAGTGGGTGCGCGAGTGCTCTACTTACTATGAGTTCTTGCATGTGCGTGTGTGTGTGTGTGTGTGTGTGAATGCGTGATTAAATGGAGCAAGGTTGTTGGAGAAGGGGGAGAAGGGCATGCCTGCAAAGAGCATGAAGTAGCTGAGGTACATGGCAAAGCCCAGAAACACGTTGTCACGGTTGTTGTAGCACTCGCCCTCACCCTCCGTCAGAAAGTACATTCCCGAGTAGCCCATCACCGCGGTGCCGATCAGCATTTGTGTGATCTGGAGAGCGGTCACAAAGCCCGCAAAGCTGCTCGCCACCCGGTACAGCCCGACGGCCATGAGAAAGTAGTAAAAGTACATAATGCCGTGGACGGTGTAGTTCATGCACGCAAACCAGATGCCAGCCGGGATGGTGAAGTGGTATGCGTGCCAACAGTACAGCAGCACTGCACACCACACACCACAGAGGGTGAGAGTCAGTCACTGCTCTCACTCCTTCAATCCCCACTTGCCTTGCGCTGCAGCTAAGCGTATATGTCCCTTATGCGTCTAACTTACGGTGTAGAGCCTGTGGTGTGCATCTCCAATGTCGGTTGTCGCACGTTCTTACGCATCTGAAATATGGCGGTGAGACTTTGGTTGATAGAGAGAAGGCAGGAAGAAGGGGGGTGGGGGTGGGGCGGGCACCTGAGACGTGGTGGTACCAATGCAAAAAGATAACGGGCTTCTTGCGCAGCACCAGGAAAAGCGTGTCGATGAGTTCAGGAAGCTTGGACAGGCAAAAGAGGCCCATCCAAAGGCTGTTCAGTGAAAAGCGATGGTAGGCAATAATGTTTAGGATCAGTGCCAAGGATTAGGTTTCGATGAGATGGGCGATCTCTGGTGTGCCACATTCAAGGTGCTGGAACACTATGCGTCGCCGATGGGGTATTGGATGGGGCAAGTGGGTGAATGGATGGGTGAGTGAGTGAATGGGAAAGGGAGCTCACGCGACGCTACCCTTCATGTACCACTCCTGCGGATGCGTGCAGATGGTGTATTTGAAGCCCTTCTCCATAAACACGGACGCCAGGTGAGGGACGCACCGGCTCACTCCCACCCAGCTACATGCAAACAGCGCCCGCCATCACACCACAATCATACCACAATCATACCACATTCACAGCATCATACCTCAATCATACCATCCCCGCCATCACACCACAATCACAGCATTCCTTGCCTCCATCCAGAACATAGACATATGAGACGCAAAAGTATCCCATCAACACTCATTGGATCAATGAATGAGTGGGCTACAGGTGATAGTAAGCAGGGTCAAGTTGAAGGAGGAGCAGCACCTGAAGGTGGATAGCAGCAGGTTCCACAGCGCCAGGATAGCCTTGGACTTCATGGGCTTGAATTCTAGAAGGAAAGCAAAGAAAGAAGGAGAGGAGAGAAGGGGAGGAGAGAGAAGGGGGGAGGTCAGCGGCTTAAAGTACTTTCAGTCGGAAGAGGCGTCTCGAGCCTCGAGTACCAATCTTCATAGTACCCGAAATATATCCTCCCCCCTCTGCCTAGTTCTACCATATGCCGTGGACATTGATCGCGAGCTTCCACG
Source organism: Tetraselmis chui (assembly GCA_026401115.1). Taxonomy (NCBI): domain Eukaryota; kingdom Viridiplantae; phylum Chlorophyta; class Chlorodendrophyceae; order Chlorodendrales; family Chlorodendraceae; genus Tetraselmis; species Tetraselmis chui. Next base: position 29,710 of record JAPMLY010000718.1, read on the forward strand.
GGACCACAACGTCGCGCAGACTTGCGATTCCGGAACCGCGTAGGCGGGCGACTTTGCAGCGAGTCGGTGGTCTGAATTCTGAAAATGCCGGCTGTGGGCGGATTTCGAGAGACCGGGGGAGGGTGTTGCTAGAGAGACGTAAGAGAAACACGGTGCTCACTCTTCATGACCACCGGACCAAGGAAGATCATGAGGAGGTACGCGGCGCAGCAGATAAGCGGCAGTTTCCAGTTGGCCTGGATCCAGTGGATGAGCGGCCAGCCGTCAAAGTCGGCCTCCCATGCCAGCGCCGCGGCAGCCTCGCCTCGAAAGCGTTCAGCCATCGCGGTGACCTCGGTCGACATCGCCGCTGCTTGGTTCACACTATCAGCGCTCAGGCTTATTGAGGTATCTATCGCTATTTGAGTTACCCGGAGGGATCGGTGGTATTGAGTAGTGAGTTTCGTAGCTGCGCGCCGGCGGCTGGCTGTTTGTTTGTCGTCGCTTTTGTTTTATTAAAAAAATGAAATAGAAGAAGTTTTGGCGACTCTGATTTTGAATCCTTGTTACAGGTAAAGTACAGATACTGTACAGTACGTTTTTGAAAAAATATCTAATAAGCGCCCCCCGCATATCGGACTGGCAGGTAAGCTCGCACATGGAACCTCTACGGGCGGCGTTTTGCAAGCACGACTGAGAGTAGAATTCGAATAAACTACTAACTAAGCCATCACACTGATCCTACATTGGAGCGACTTGAACATCGCACCAATGCGACCCAAAGCACATTGATCCTAAATTGGCGGAGCGACTTGTACATGCATCTTACCAATGCGACATAAGAATCACCTAAGGCCCCATGCGTGCACATGCATACCATGCAACGAGGGGACAATAGTAGGTTAAACTATTACACGAAGTGCAACGCCCCTTGCGGGAGTTGAAGAGGTACGGCTGAATCGTTGAGCAACGGCTACGCTTCAACTTCATACGGCCTAGATCGGCTAGAGATAAGGAGGAAAAAAGGGGCGGCAATGATGCAGCCGAACGAAGGGTCATAGGCCTCATACCTGCCCTACAAACGTCCAACCTTAACACTTGTCTATATACGTCCCTCAAAACAACTTCCCGGTTCCCACCAGCCGCCCAATTGCAAAAGGCTCTTTTCAACCATCCTCAAACGTGCAACGCCATACTAAGGTGCCTCCAATCCGTTTCGTGCTCCGAGTCCATGAGAAGTATGAACATCCGAAAAGTCGTCCACGACGATCGGCCGATACACTTCAGCACCCCCTCCGACATCTTGATCTCTACCCAAGCATTGACCGCTCCCGTCACATCATTCCATCCCACCCCCTTCTAAGATTGACCGCAGCTGATCACACCGTGGACTACCCCGTCCGGAGGACTACCTCGTCGGCGGACCGATACCCATGCGATCGACCCGCTCTTATTTCCCATAGTAAGGCACATCTTAGCACCGAGCCTCCCCTCCCGATGATCTTCTGTTAAAGTTAAGGGGGGCAATTAGGAATGCTTACACTCGGTGAGTGACATTGCATGTCATCTCACCCTCAACAAGTGCCTTACACTTGCATATCACATCACACGCACTCACCTTGTGGTGTGCATTGGCCGACGTAGATTCTTAGCCTTTAGATGATATATAACGCTGAGCAACTTGCCATCGTCAGTAACATAATCCACTATATTGTTGATTGGCTTGTCATTTTATAGGGTTGAGTAACAACCGTACTATTACGATGCTAGTCGACCAACATTGTTTTGTAGCGCCTTGATTACCACACAACACTATGTCTCTCAACACTCCATGTTGCTACGCAGGCAAGCCTGATGGCATTGCACAACTTGCTGTGCCTTGCACTCACTAATAGCTTGGTTAGGACATCAACAAAATGTTCTCCGTCGCATAGCATTGCACCTCGATGTCTCCGCTCTCCACCTTCTCCCGACAGAAGTGGTACCTCATGTCCATGTGCTTGCTGCGTCCAGTCGTCATGCTACTCTTGCAGAGTGCGATGCAACTCTGATTGCCCTCGTGAATGGTGATGAAAGACCCGAAGTCTTGGTGAAACTCGTTGGGCAGTTGGCTCAAAAACATTGCCGCATGAGAGGCCGTAGTCAGCGCCATATTTTCTGCCTCCACTGTCAACCGCGCCTCAGTTTGTTGCCGGTGGCTCTTTCAACTCACCGTTGCACCGGTGAGCGTGAACACATACCCCATGCGAGAGCGCCGCTCGCGAATATCGCTCGCGTAGTCAGAATCTGACCATCCTACCAGCTTTGATGAAGGTGCGCCTCCGCATATTAACACCGAATCTGCGGTTCCCTTGAGGTAGCGGAGCACCCTCTTGGCTTGCTCCCAATGTGTCGACAACGTTACCCGGGATAGTCAGACCTCCGAAACACGGCAGCCCAATTAGAAGAAGAGCGTGCAGCCTTGATACTCGGTAAAAAGTCAATACCAACGCTAGCCGCCCAAGGTCCACCGTGGCCGCCCAAGGCTAGCAGTACCGCCTCCGTCACCCAAGGAGAAGAGCGTGCAACCTTGATACTCGCTTAAACTAGCACTACCGACACCAGCCGCCAAAGGTCTCATATGGCCGCCCAAGGTTGGTTGTCTAAACCACCCGGCTCCAAGCTTACCGATGCTATCGACCGGATATGGCTTCAAACCAAATTCAAACGGACTGGCGAAATTCGGCCCGCGCGAACTCTTGATAGTAGTTTTTTTTCCCGAGGCGACGCCGCAACGCTCATCTGACTAAGCGAGGTTCTAACCTTGCCCACTGCGAAAGGGCGGGGAGTCGAAACGACCGCGCCCGACTATTACTTTCGAGTGCCTACATGCTGTTGGCAGCCGTGTTGGCTTTTCCCCTTCCTCACCGGTCGCTCTCATGCGATAGCTAATTCACCCGTCGACGGTTTTCCCCGTTACATGTCAGACTAGTACATTATGTAGTACATTTGGACCAGTTTCTTGTCGGCAACTCGACGATAGCATCCCGTTCATGTGAGCACTTGCAGCGTCACCTACCCGGCTTAAGATACCGCTACAGGAACAACACCTACGACCACGATGACTCCTTCCTCGACGACAAGCAAGGGCGACGACAAGGCCTACGCTACCTTGAGGGGGAGTGTTAGCACTAGTTTTGCATCACCTAGTGCTTATGTACAAGGTAGCTAGTATTTATCTTAGTACTTAGTGTTGTACTAATATCGGTAAACAATATCCCCGTTACTGGCGGTCGGCCGGCCTTGCCGGTGCCTTTGCCGGCCGCCATCTCTCTCTTTTCACTTCCTTTGTCCCCAATGCTGCCCCCTAGCGGGGCCGGCTCGACTACCCGTGTAACCAATATGCTTCCAACTCTACAAACCCCATACCTCCACCTCATCAACCCTAACACCCGTGGCCTCCACACCCCCATCCTCGACGTCGACTGCCTCGTCACTACCCACCACCCGGACGTCCTCCTCCTCACTGAAACCAATCACACCTCCCGCAAATTCATATAGTGCGTCACCCTCCCACAATACCACCTTAAACGCGCCCGCCCGAAACGACCTCAGACATCTCTCACCCTTGCAGTCCTCCTCTTCGTAGTCCTCAAATCCTCCTTCCATTCAGGCACTATTCTGCCCCCTCCCCCCCACCTCACACCCCTCATCGGAGGTATGTCCCTAATCTCCCACTCGGGCTCTCCCTACCTCCTCATCGGTGTCTACATGCCCCAACTCCACACCATACAACTAACCCCCATGTATGCAAAGGTAGATGCCTGGGGAGTCGGACTCGCCGATGACCACCCATCACATCGCATCACATGGTGAGGCGACTTCCAAGCCACCACACGACAAGGTACATGACACCCCGCCATCACCTCTCTCCTCCAATCCCACCTTTAAGCCCCCCATTCCCTTATCCCCACCTTTACCCGCAGCGGAGGCTGCCTTGACCACTGGCTCACAACCTCTCCCTCTCCCCTCGCCCTCTCCCCGTTTGCTGTCTCGACCTTCCCCACCCCTCCCACTTCACTGATCACTCAACCGTCCACTTCGTCATCTCCGCTTCCTCCTCTCTCATCGCTTGACCTCCTTTCACCAACAACCCCTCACCCAATCACACCTCCACATGGAAAACAGCTTCAAACTACCACTCACACCAAAAACAAATTCAGGAATACCAAACCATCACACCCGAGCTCATCAACCAAACAGCCACACTGCACGCCGCAATCCTCAGCACATCGCCATATTCCGCATCCGCCGACTACCTAGACACCCTCGCCACCGAATCCACCACTCTCCTTTTATCCACATGGGCTACACGGCAACCGTCTCGCCCTTTCTCCCCCCTAAAAACCCAAACCCCCGAACACCGAACCCAATCTCACGTGGCTCCCGAAATAATCCCGAAACCTCGTCAAAGCCCTCCGCCGTTGCAGCAAAAAACACGCCCCCCCCCTAGTGCAATCCCTCCTTCACACAACCCAATACATGTCCCCTTACACGATCAAACACAAATGTCAAGAGCGCATCCGATACCTCCTCTATGCCGCCGCCAAAGATAAATTGAAAAAGATCAAAGCCGCGTCGCCAACTCCACCTACGAGTGATCCCAAAACCGCACCCTTCTGACTCTTCCAAATCAAAGACAGCCTACTTCCGAGTAATACCGCCACTTCGTCCGTATCTAAAATGAAACGCCCCGACTTGAAAGTAATGGATTCCCCCCAAGAAGTCATAGCCGCTGGCGACACTCACTTCGTCAAAGATCTCGCTCGCACCAAGTACTGCCACTCGCTTGCTCGGGTGGTACTTAGGTGTCGTCGTGCTTGACTTGGTGAAAGGGGAGCGTGTTCTGGAATATATCATGTTCAATATAATGCATGTCCGGACTTTTGTGGAGGAGTGTTGGATAAAACTCCTTCCATTCCCACCCGAACTCCCCCTCCCGCTGTGGAGAAGCCCCGCAAACCCCTATCCCTTCGAAATCACCTTACGCGGTGACCCCACCACAACTCTCGCTGCAATGATAACTCGTGATCCTTTCGATAAAACAGTCCATTCTTTGGGGGGCACCTGGAAAGCCCCCATCCCGGACGGTATACCAATGAAATCATAAAATTCCTCACACAAGCAACCCACTCCGCCCTCTACTCCCTCCTCTCCCTACTCGCCCACAAAGCGTACAATCCCCCGGACCGGTGCCACACCCGCCTTCTACACAAAAAGGTGACCCCAAATTGAAATCGAAATTGTTTCCAATATGTACCGGGTGAAACCGGTTGCTGTCTTTGGGCCCTCCCAACTATGCCATACACGAAACTTACAAGTCAGGGCTAGACCGTGGGCGGCCTAAATCCAACCTCTGCAAGGGGTGCTGGGGGTTTTTGACTCTCCCCCCCCGGGGAGTGTGTCGTGCGTGAGGGTGGTAGCATTGTGTCAGGGAAATGTGTGGGTGCGGTACGTGGAGGTGCGGGCGTGTGGTCGTGCGGGATTTGATGCGGTAAATGAGAAGAATATGGTGCAGCCATTGGACAGTGTGCAAGTGGAGTTGAGTTAGGATGCGTGCGGTGTTGATTCGTGCTTTCGAGATGAGTTTGTTGGGGGTTTTGTGCGGAGGGTGAGGAGGGAGGTGAGGCTGGCAATGGTGGAGGTATGGGGGATACATGTGCGGCTCATGATGATGGGGAGAATATCGACGGTGGTGCCATGCCAATGTTGTCGTATAGCACTGGCAAGGGGGTGTAATTGCCTCGAATCATTTGAGCGGTGTGTGAGAGGTTGTGGTCTATGCAGTACTTCCATTCCCCTATTTGAATCTTTTTAATCGAAGAATATCGTTTTCGACCGTTCGAATGTCCAACGAATATAGTTTCGAGGATGCGGATGAAGTCGAGTTTGTGGGCGGGGGGACGGAGCTCGGAGGGCATGATGTATTCAGGCAGGATGACATGGTAGGAGGTGAGGGAGTCGGGCGAGAGACCTTCATCTGCAACTACTTGCCGGGTGGGCATATGGGTAGGGTGGGGTGGGGGGGGGGGGGGGGGGGACTGAATGTCAAGTGGGTGTGGGTTAGCGGGGGGTGAGAATGATTTGATGGGCTTGTTACCAAAACCTGTGGTGACGGTCTCCAATCTTCCTCAGTTATGGCGTTCGAGGAGGGACATGTGGAGTTGCAACGCGCTGTTGTGGCGGTCATGTCTAAGGCCGGACATAGAGGGGCAGTTACCGGCCATGCGGCCGCTGCTAGTGAATTGACTGCACATAGGGTAACGCAAAGTGGGGCTGTGCGAAAGGAGGCGGTGTTATGTACTCCCCATATGTACTCTTGTTTGTGTGTGAATTGGACATTGGTTAGTGTTGTGTGCTTTTTTGTAGGGTGAAGTTTGCTCCGTCCTTCGCGGTGCGGGCGAAGAGGGCTCTATGCTTTGTGGTGTAGGATAGGGGCGTCTGTGTGCGTTTGGTGCTGTGATTGTGCGCATCGGTTTTGAGGTCGGTGTACCTATTGACTTGTAAGGCGTGGGTTCTCCTTGTGTTTGGGATATGAATGTGTATGGCCATGTCCATGTGCCAATTGGCGTGTCTAAACATGTGGTGTAGGTTGTGTATGACGCATGGCCGTCCGCAACGCGGTTAGCTAGCGAGTCGGCGAGATCGTTGGCGATAGAGTGGGTGTGTGCTTTGATTTTGCCTAGATGTGTTCGAATTCCATATGTGCATCGTGATCTGATGGCGTTTATGATTGATTCGAGTGTGTCGCGGTGGATGTGGTGGCGGTAATTAATACGGCAGTTAATGTATCATTGGATGAGCATGCGCTGTCCGTGAGGAGGTGTGTGTGTCCTATTTGTAGGCCTATTTCATTGGCCCGCAAGTTTTGCTCTTCTGATGGTATGGGAGGGGGGTGGAGGTCACCCGAATTTTGACGCGTGTGTCCGAGGCAGGGTGGGCGGCAGCCGCTCCAAGGGGGGAAGAGCCCCCCTTTTTGGAGCCGTCCGTGCATACGAAGTCCTGGCAGTTCTAAGCGACAACACCTCGTGTGGGGGAGTAGGCCATTGTTGTGCGCTATGGGAGAGGGTAGGTGATTGCGTGGGTGGGGTTGGAAGTCGGTGGTAGATGCCTCCTGCGTGTGGTATATAATCGGTAAAGTGGGGGGGTGGGATGCTGGTAGATGAGGAGAGGAGGTGTGTATTGTAAATGGATTCGAGTGTGTTGTGGAGTGCGGTCATAGCTGTATGGGAGGGCAGGGAGGCTAGGACAAGTGGGTTGGCGACGAGGTAGATATCTACCATCCAGCGTGTGTCGAATGGTGTGGGTCATGGGATGCATGTGTGTTCATCGGGGGGTAGGAACGTGTTTGCGTCGTTGGGGAGGGTGCAGAGGTGGTGGGTGTATGGTGAAGGGATGTACTTGGAATGGCGGTATGGTGCGTGTTCCCATCGTGGGAGGATGAGGATGGTGGCGCTGGGGGAGCGGGTAGCGGTGGAGTGGGCGTTTGCGATGGCGTGTTCCATGGCGAGGCGCATGCATCCGTGGTCGTATTCCGGGTCAGCGATGCTAGTGCCGTGCCATGTGTGTGGTGTGCTACTGCCGCTAGATGAGAAGATTATGTCTTTTGGGTGTAGTGAGTTGAGTGGTATGTGTGGGAGTGCGGGAATTTGTTGAGGGGGTCTGAGTAGGGTTATGTTTGTATTTGGAGAGTGGTGCGAAGGGCAGAGGGGAGGTCTTCACGAGTGGCCCATCTGTTGCGTGTGGTGGTGGCGGGGGTGGGTGAATGGATTTCTGAGTGGGAGCCGAGACGTGTAATGAGGTGGTAGACCTCCTCTTTGAACGTACAGTGTGTGATGTTGGGGCGGACGAGTTGATAGAGGTGTCAAGTTCGGGGACCGGAGAGGATTGCGACCGCACGGGCATCTGGGGTGCAAAGGATGGTTGTGTCGTGGAGGTTGGGGTGGTTGTGGATGGTGATCTTCCTGTGGGGAGCATGTCGACGTCTAGATTGATGGGGTCGTGTTTGAAGGTGATGAGGGGGTGCGTCCATGGGGTGGGTCCGGGGTCGGGGAGGGTGAGAGATGTGGTCGGGACGAAGCCGGTATGGAAGGCGCAGAGGGCAATGGGGCATGAGGGGGTCTCACTGATGGTGTCGTGGAGTTGGAGGCAAGGGGCCCACTGGACCTCATGTAGGCGGGTGAGGTCGTGTGTTTGGTCGCGTCCGCACAAGTTACATTGTCACGTGTCTAGGCCCTAGGAGGGGCGGCAGTGGGAGTGGACGGCAAAGTGCGAACATGTGATGCAGGAAGTGGTGGGGTCATGGTGGAGAATGTTGTGGCCTCCATTGGGATTGGGAGGCAAATCGAGGTGGGGGTGGATGAGATGAGACGGAAGCCATCATCGAGTTGAAGTTGGATGTCCCATTCCGTGAGGTGTTCCGGGGCCCATTTAACCATGTACTGCGTTTGACCGTATTCAATGTCCTTGTGTTTATAGATGATGCGTGTGACGTCGCAGGGAGGGTAGGGGATGTCCGAGGGGCAGTGGTATTCCGCTTCGATGTGTGTGATGGGGGCAAAGGGAGGGGTGGTGTGGATGAGGGGGGTCGGATGCAGGGTGAGAGGGTGGTGGGGGAGCGGGGGAGGTGGGGTAGTAAGAGAGGAATCCAAGATGGGTGGATCGTGGTTGGTGGAGTGGCATGCTTAATTGTTGGGTGTGTGGTGGGTATGCGGTTGTGAATGGTGTCGAGGGATTCGGTGAGGACCGCGGCTAGGAGTCGAAATGGGTATAGAGAGTGGATCGATGGCCCCTTCGAGTGTTTGAGGAGGATAGAGGAGTTGGAGGCGTGGAGAAGGACTTGTGGTAATGTGGTGATGTTGTTTTGCCAGAAGGGGGGGAGGCGGGGAAGGAGGGAACTGTGTGTGGGGCGGGGCGTGAAGTCGCAGTATTCTTGCTTGTAAGTGTGTGGGTGGGTTATATGAGTGACCATGTCGCGAAGTGAGGCGAGGAGGGTATCGTCTTGGCGAGTGAAGTGGGCGCAGAGTGTAAGGCGATGGGGTTGGTAAGGGAGAGGGGGGGGATTTGGCGGAACATGGTGCAAGCGTCACGCGGGGCCCGGACTAGGCATCTGAGTGTGGGTGGGGAGGAACCGCGTGACATGATGGACTATGCGGGCAAGTGGTTGTAGGTGGATGAGATGGTGTGGATGTGTGTTCTCGCCATGTGGCCTCAGTAGCCCGGGGTGTTCATGAGTTTGTGCATGTGAAAGACAGAGAGTTGTGCTGCGTGGGCTTTGAGGGAGGGGAGGCCGTAGCCGAGGTCGGATGTGGGGCGGTGAAGGGCTGTGCGAGGGAGTTTACGCACCGAGGAGACGGCGGAGCGGAGTGGCCGGCAGGTTTGGCCCTCGACGGTGTCGAGATAGGAATCGCTGAAGAGACCGAGCTAGAGGGAGAAGTGCTTGCCGATGAGGCGTCATCGAATGACACAGATTCTGCGGGATTGTGTGAGCGGAGAGGTGGATAGGGCATTGATGAGGAATGTGGTCGTGCGCTTTAGTTCTCTCCAATGCTTGGTGAAGGTGAGGGTGGTATTGAGCTCGACCCCGAGGACCCGGTAGGTTTCTGAGGGGTCGAAGACGGAGAGGGGGGGAGCTGAGCTTGTTGACATTGACTAAGTGGCGTTATAGGCAGGATGCGAATACAGCACAGTTGGCCGGGGAGAGGGCGTCACCCTTGCTCTATAGTACGCCGGATATGCAGCATAGAACGTTGACAGTCATACATGTGTCCGCGCTGAAGAGGGAGATATTTTTGAGTTGGATGGTCATGTTTATGGGAGAGCCCGTGGCGAGGCTGAGGTCGTCACCGACGCCTTGGCCTGGATAGGTCCCTGCATGTCCTGTGGGATCAGCGCTAGTGGTGGGGGCACCAGGCCGGTAGCCTCGGCTGCCGACCGTGAGCCAGGGGGGAAAGGTTCGAGGAAGAGGGTAAAAATAGAAAGGGGGGGAGAGTGTCCCCCTTGCAGAGTGTCTCGGTTAATGTCGATAGGCGGGTTGGGACCGTAGGGGGTGTTGTAGAATTGGTGGTGTAGACTCCATAGAGTTGTTCGCAGGTGTCAACAAAGGTGGAGGGCATACCGAGTTGACGTATATGCTTGAACATGATGCGGTGGTCTGCGGCATTGAAGGCGTTTTTGAAGTCAACGTACATTATGCAGATGTCCTTGTTGTAGATTTTGGCGTCATCCATCATCATGATGATGGAGGTGAGTGCGTCGTGGGTGCTGCGAAGGAGTCGCAAGCCATCTTGTTGTTCGCTGAGGATGCCGCGGGTTTCTACGTACTCGGAGCCAGTGTCTTAACTGGAAGGTGTCAAAAGTTTAAATAGGTTGTTCATGAGGGCAATGGGGCGGTAGTTATCGAGAAGGGTGGGGTCACCTTTTTTTGTAGTAAGCAAGTGGTGCTGTGGCACCAATCGGGGGGTGCAAGCTTTGTGCGCGAGGAGGGAGAGCAGGGAGAAGAGGGCGGAGTGGGTCGCATTGTGGAGAAATTTATTATTTCATTGGGTATACGGTATGGGCATGGGGCTTTTCCGGTGCCGAGAGAGCGGACTGTATTATCAAATCTGTCGCGGGTGACCATGTCGGTGAGGGTGACGGTGGGGTCGCCTCGGGGTGTGATTACGAACGAGTCGGGGTCGTCGGACCTCTTTCATGGGGGGAGAGGGAGGTTAAGCGGTGTGGCGCGGGTAAGTTCTTTGTCGAAGTGGGAGTGGACGGCGGCGATGACTGCGTTGGAGAGTCTATGATAGTCGAGCGAGGCCGGGTGATTTTGTGTAAGGACGGGGTGGTAGCATTGTTCGGGAAACGCCGCTTCTTATTCTGAGGAGGCGGTGGTATAATTTCGGGCTAACATCGTAGGCAGTCTTGGCGCGGTTCTTTATGCAGTTCTATCGTGGTGTTGGCGTGGAAGAGGTGGCGGATGCGTTCTTAACATTTGTATTTGATGGTGTCGGGGGACATTTCTTCAGTTGTGTGTAGGAGGAACTGTGCAAGGGAGAGGAGGCCGTGTTTCATACTGCAGTGTCGGAAGGCTTTGACGAGTTGTCTAAATTTTCTCGGGAGCCAAGTGAGGTTGGGGGAGGTATTAGGGGGTTTGTGTGTTTCAGGAGGGAGTAAGGGCCATATGGTCGCGGCGTGGTCCATGTGCTTTGAGAGAAAGGTTTTGAATTGGGAGGCGAGAGTGTCGAGGTCGTTGGTGGAGGCGGTGGCCGGGGATGTGTTGAGAATTGCGGCGTGTAGTGTGGCAGGAAAATCTAATAAATGTTTTTGAGAATTGGTGGAATATTGCGGCGTGTAGTGTGGCAGTTTCCTTGATGAGGTCAGGTGTGCTGGTTTGGTAATCTTTAATGTGTTGTTGTGTGAGAGGTAGTTTAAAGTTATATTTGCGGGTGCCGGGTGCCGGGTGGAGTGAGGTTTGTGTGAGGAAATGTCGGGCGAGGGGGGTCGATCGATGTAGGAGGAGGAAGCGGGAATACCGAGGTGTACGGCCGAGTGATCGGTGAAGTGTGATGGGGTGGGGAAGATCGAGATGACGGACGGAGAGGGGGTGAGGGTTGAGGGGGGTGTGGAGAGCCAGTGGTCTATGCTTCCCCCGCAGCGAGGGGAGGTGGGGACAGGGGGGTAGAGTGGTTGAAGGTGGGACTGGAGGAGGGAAATGAGGGCGGGGTGTCCGGTACCTTGTTGGGTGGTGGCTTGGAAGTCTCCTCCCCATATGATGCGGTGAGTTGGGTGGTCCCCGTCCCCTCCCCTGCTTGTACGCATGTCTGTCCGGTCAATCCGAAACCGCTCAGGGGGACCCCACTTCTGAGTGGCCGACACCGTTCCGCGACTTCGTCACCTCTAATCCCTTCGCGGTACTCACCGATCCTAATGACGCGCCTATGGATGGGGCCATGGGAGCCCGAATCTATTGACGGCGATGCCGATGGTTTTGTCCAAGGCGTATTGTCTACAGCCCGCAGGGTAGCGGTGGTTTCACGCACTAAGCGTAAGGGCCTAGGACCACCGCTACAACGTCCTATCCTAGGGGTTATTGCTCGTCGTCGGCATGCTTTTCTGGCCTTGTGCCAAGAGGCCCGCGGCCCTCACCAAACCGTGGCATAGGGTAGGTATATCGCTGCGCGCTTCCGAGTTAAAAAATATGGTCCGAACTGACCGCCGCCGCCAAAAGGCTAGAGCAATAGACAAGGCCATTAACGACTTTAGACAAGGTGGTGGTAGGCGGTTTTTTTGGAAATGGGCCCGCTCTATTACCAAGTGTCATCCTGCGCAAAGCAACCACGCGGAACAACTAGTGCGTGATCCGACGTCAAGAATAATGGCGTCCGTCGGTGGCGCCGCGGCGGCGTCCCCGGAATGGGGTGCACTCGCATGCCCGTCGGGACCTTGTAGAACTGTGCAAACACGTTCAGTATGGAAGGTAACTAGAGCATACTCACTTACAATCATAGTCACACTAAGGGACAATCACACTGACAACCAACCTTAGGCTTGGTGTCGGGACAAAGGAAGTGAGGAGCTGAAGGCTAGCGATAGCTCCGTATCGACACACTAGACCGGTGTCTAGTGTACAGTTGTGCTTGGTCAGGGCATGTACTAAATACATCTAGACTAGCTAACATTAGCTGTCTAAAAACTAATGACCATTAAGTATTGTGTTGTGAGATCCCCGTGGTGGGCATGATAATGGACACATCCGTACGTTGTACTCCGGGGGAGTCTTGGCCCTACTACCTAGCGAGTAGTAGATGTACTGTGGAAGCCCGTTGCTTGGGCAGTACGGGGGTATATATATGAGATATATCCCCAATGGGCACCGACTTTTAGGCGCGGTACTTGGTTACGGCGTACGGCTCCGGACACGGAGGTGCCGGGTTCGATTCCCGGTGATGGCACTTCCGTGTACCCGTTTGATAGGTTATGGGCCCTCCGCGTATGACGCGGGTTATGTAGAGTTTGACCGGAGTCGATGGGATGGTGTCCATTAGGGGGAGTGTTGTGAGATCCCCGTGGTGGGCATGATAATGGACACATCCGTACGTTGTACTCCGGGGGAGTCTTGGCCCTACTACCTAGCGAGTAGTAGATGTACCGCGGGAGCCCGTTGCTTGGACAGTACGGGGGTATATATATGAGATATATCCCCACTGGGCACCGACTTTTAGGCGCGGTACTTGGTTACAGCGTACGGCTCCGGACACGGAGGTGCCGGGTTCGATTCCCGGTGATGGCACTTCCGTGCACCCGTTTGATCTATTGATTACAACACTCCCTTTGAAGATAGCTACGGGATGAAGCGCTGCATTTGGTCCGCTCCTCCCAAGATGGCACTTCGGTGCCGTGCGAGTGCAGGTCCAGGCAAGGGTCTACTGAACATGTTTGCTACCATCCGGTATGTAGGCATGTACCGCAACCTGAAAGTTCCGTGTTCCACGTGGTCCTTGAGGAAGTGCCACTTTAGGTCGATGTGCTTGGCCTTCTCGCTAACCAGTGCGTTCTGAGAGTATGCAATCGCGCTCTGGCTGTCTTCCCAAATGGTAGTTGTACCGTTGATGGGCTTGTCGAAGATTTCCCCCATGAGTTCGCGGAGGTGTAAGCCCTCCTTGGTGGCGTCTGCTGTTGAGTAATACTCAGCTTCACACGTGGTCAGCGCGACATAAGTTTGCTGCTTTGAATTGTAGATGACGGGACCTCTACCCAAGGTAAATATGTAACCGGAGCGTGACTTGCGTTGTCGACTGACATTCGCCCAATCCGCATCGGCGAAGCCGGTGTATTGGAGGCTTTGGTCGCTCTCCCCCCCCCCCCCCCCCCCCCCAACGTCAGGCGCAGTTCTAGTGTGCCCTTCTGGAATCGCACGACCTTCTTGAGAGCTTTGAGGTGGGCCTCGGTCGGATTAGCTTGAGCAGAACCGAGTACACTCAACGCATTAGAGACGTCTCGGCGCGTGCACACTGCAAAGTATTGTAGGCTCCCAAGGAGGCTCGGATAGACGTCTTTGGCCACTCATGTGAGGAGTGGGGAGTCCATGTGCGCGAGGCATGAGAGGAAGCCGGGCTCCATCGGTATGGACGAGGGTTTACAGTCAAACATGTTGTGCTTGACCATGATGTTTTTCACGTACTTGGAGAGTTGGACTGGTCCATGAAAATAGTATGGGCAGACCTGTCACGTGTCATATGCATACCCATCAGTTGAGAGAGGTCACCCATGTCTTTAATCTTAAACCTTGCTCCGAGGGTTGCCTTGAAGGCATGCATCCATGCAGTGTCATTGCACGCAGATGGGATGTCATCGACGTAAAGCGCAATCATGGCGAAAGTGTTGCATGTGCGGTAGGTGTAGATGCACGGGTCAGACATGCACTGCTTTCACCCTTGTTCGACCAGCCAGTCCCGCAAGAGAGTGTTGAACTCGCGGGGGGGACTATTTCAGACCGTATAAGCACCGTTTGAGGTGACAGACCTTGGCAGATCCGTCGGTGAAGCCAAGTGATTGCCGAATGTAGACATCCTCCTTTATAGATGCATAGGGGAAGGCAGTATCAATGTCCAACAGGTAGAGCTCGAGGTTCATGGCGGCGGAAATGGTGAGAAACAATCGCAAGCTAGCCATTCTGATGACCGGCGAGAATGTCAATGTGTAGTCAAGTCCTACGCGCTGGCTACATCCCTTGGCGACAAACCGGGCTTTGTAACGGGAGACATCCCTAGCAAGGTCGGACTTGATTTTATAGATCCACATGTTGTTTACGACTGCACGACCTGCCGGGAGGTCAACGAGTTCCCTCCCACGTGCCGTTGGACAAGAGGGAGTCATACTCATGTTGCATGGCCACCTGCCATTCACCGGACTGATCATTGGAGAGAACGGCACGGTACGAGGCATGTTAAACACAATTCCGCGCGGAGAGGAGGGCAACAACAGTGCCATCATGTTGGTGAGGAGGGGCAGCAACTATGAAAGCCAAGTTGGGCTGTTCGACGATGTCCTCTGTGGCAACACCTTACTCTAGGTCACAACACGCAGTGACGTAGACCGGCGGGTAGGCCGAAAGATGGGCAACGTATTCACCAAACCGGATAGGTGTGAGCGAATGCGGGTCTAGCGATTGTCCTTAGGCAAGGGAGGTCCGTCGTCATTGTCCACTAGATTGGGCGAAACATCATGTGAGGATGGGAACAGGGCGTCATCGCTGACAGTCTCCGTCTCATCAGAGATCATGGAGTTAGTGTCAGGAGAGGGCAGAAAGCCGGGTACAATCTCATGGAACATGACGTGCACGGAGGTAGTGATGCGCCGTGTGACCGGATTGTACACACGGTAACCCGGGGCGTCAAAGGGGTAGCCAACCATCACACCACGGAAGGCCTTTTCGCCGAGCTTGCGGCGCAGCTTATCGGGGACCTTAGCGAAGACCGCGCAACGAACACACGGAATTTGGATGCGTCATGCTCGACCTAAGTGAGGGGAGTCACAGGCACACCGCCATAGAGTCCAATTGCACGACTGAAAGTGCGATTGCGGAGATAAACTATTGTATTGACCCCGCATGACCACAAAGCATTCGGAACTGATTTGGCACGTCTCGTTGTAGTCGTCGAACGACTGCCGCATGAAGTGCACGTACTCAGTGACTGTATGTCCGGGGCGCTGCCGCAGCATAATGTTGTCAAGCAGCGCAAGTGAGCGCGCAAACGACCAGGCGTCCAAGCGCTCGGAGAGTATCTCCCTAGCAGCATCACTACATTCGGCTCGAGTTGCAGTGATGCACCGAACTGCTTGGTCCGCTCGTCTGTTGTCGCCGACAACGTGGCGGAGAAGTGCAATTGCGTAACTTTGAGCACTCTCGTCGAGGTACGCGCCAGATTCCCGCAGTGCCAGTTGGGGGATCAGGTAGGCAGCTTTCAACGATAGGAAGTCGATAAAGCGGTTCTTCAAGTGGCGGAACTATGTGTTTAGACCCATCACATGAACATTCATTTTCATGGACCTGTTGATGGCGTCCCTGTCGAAATCATCTCTCTCACCAGCTGCGCATTTAAAGACGACATGGTCGATGGTAGGGCGGCGACCGCCACGTGCGGCTGGTCCATCATGAGGTGCACACGCGGAGGGGTGTATGGGTGGGCCATGCGGGAACATGCGTGGAGTAGGAGGAGGTATTGGAGGCAGGAACGGCTGGTCGACAACAATGGGCGCAAGATGATTGCGCTGTGCGTCACGCTGCCTGAGCTGACGAATGTCAGCAGCCTCTTCATCAAGCCGACCGGTAATTATGGCCATCTGTTCCATGAGCGCGTCCATATGAGTTGAGTCAAGGGGAGGCGATGGAGTGTCTCTAGAGCTCCTCGACGGCCCCTTTGGATCATGAGGCTGCGAGGCCTTTCCCGGGTTTTTTCTGTTTTGCGGGCAAGACGAGCTATTTGCGCCAAGGCAGTGGAAAAATCCACTAGCTGTTCTTGTGTCTAACGGTGAATTCTAGAGAGACGGCTTGATGCCCTACGGCCCCTCGGCATGATACCCCGGGGCGTCTCAAAGTATACTTTTCGTGTCCTCCACCCAGTGTGGGACACAAGCAAGAGCCAAAGAAAGCCACAGGCATGTGAAGCGTTCGGCCCGGCC
>JAPMLY010000719.1:0-41895 GCA_026401115.1 Tetraselmis chui
ACTATTTGGATTCAATATTTCTTTCCAAATATTAAATGAAAATAAATATAAATAAATATAAGATTAATAACGACATGCACAAAGAACTACGGGCCACTCCTTGTATACTGTACTGGAAATATGGCCAATGCTATATAAGTATGAAATATCAATCGGGTACTTTATTATATCAAAGCCAATGACTATCTTAATGATTACAAAAACACATAGTGAGAGACATAAGCTTAGTCTGTACGTGATTACAAAAATACAAAGAACGACATGCACAGAGAGACATTAGCTTAGTCTGAACATGATTACAAAAATACAAATAACGACATGCACAAAGAACTACGGGCCACTCCTTGTATACTGTATTGGAAATATGGCCAATACTATATAAGTATGAAATATCAATCGGCTATTATTTGATTATATCAAAGCCAACACGTTTCTTATCCCTGAAAATGCGGAAAAACCTTTCGAATAACGGACAGTCAATAGCCGAAGATATGACGAGCAATGCACGACATTTTCTGCCGGTACATTTGGTACGTTTTAATACGTTTTGGTACGTTTTGGTACGTTTTGGTACGTTTTGGTACGTTCTGGTACGTGGTTATACGTTTGGTACGTTTTGGTACTTGGTTGTACGTTTGGTACGTTTCAGTACGTTTCAGTACGTCGGCATGCCGCGTCGGATTTTTTGATATGAAGCTATCCCTAGAGGGAACCAGTAAAGAAGAATGGAACACAAGCACATCAGAAGGAGAGGGAGAGAGAGATTTCTACAAAAGTAAGTAATGTAAGTAAGTATTTCTTCTACTACTGAATTGGAAATATCGATCGGCTATTATTTTATTATATCAAAGCCAACACGTTTCTTATCCCTGAAAATGCGGAAAAACGTTCCGAATAACAGACAGTCAATAACCGAAGATATGACGAGCAATGCACGAAATTTTCTGCCGGTACATTTGGTACGTTTTGGTACGTTTTGGTACGTTTTGGTACGTTTTGGTAGAGGGAATCGGGAGGGAGGGTTGCGTGAGCTGTGCTCGCGCAAAGGCAGAAGGTGGACGACCTATGTGTGTCGGCGCGTCATATAGGGGTAACGCATGTCTGTGTTTTACCAACAGTGTCATGCGTACTCTAGCGGTTAGAATTTGTAACGTCGTGGCAACGCCCGACTATTCTCGCCCCCAGTGTAATTTAAACCTCTATAATTTCAATATGACCATTTACAAAGCAGGGGGAGGCTCCGTTTGCCATGTTGTCGCCATTGGGCGGGTTGTTCGTCGTTGGTTGGCCACCCCATGGTGTGAGCCAGCCGAAAAAGAACCACTCTGACCGTCCTGCAAGGGCGGTCGGGTCGATGTAGTCGAGGACGACGCTGGACTCCGTTGACCAGCCACCGAAGTGTTTGATCTTCTGTAGCGTAACCCCGATGCTGTAGGCGGCTGTCGCAGCCCCTTTTCGGAGGGAGTGTGATGTCCAGCTGTAACCCTCCGGGGGTCGTTCTTGCAGTGCCATCGTGACTTCGGAGAGCCATCCCGTGAGCGTGTTGGCTGTCCATCTGTCGTGTCGTTCTGAGGTGCTAATCGCCCACCGCGCTGTCGGGTATTTTCCGTCCGAGAGCGTGTGTCGGATAGCGTCGAAGAACAATAACATTTGAACTACCTCGCTGTGTACTGTAGGCGGTAGGTGACATAGTAGTTTGCGCTCTGCTGACACTTCGCGTTGTCCCTTCCTTGTACGGTGGTACAAGCGTAGTCCGTCTGCCTCGGAGGCGACGAGGTCCTCTGTTAAGCAGCCTATGCCTGCGCCCCCTCTACTGAAGAATAAGTACAGTAGTACCACCGTAGTGCATGCCCGTAGTAAACGTACTTGTTCGCGTGCTGGGCTGGCCTGGAGCAATTCACGCGACGTGGCCGCCGTGAGTTGGAGTCGTAGGGCTTGAGCCATGCGTAGGGCTTTTTCGATTATATAGGCGGGCAGGTGGACCCGTACCGTCGTGTCGTCAATCGCGACTTGAGAGGCCGCTAGGCCTTTTCTCACTTTCGCGACCAGATCTCCGAGAGCAACTGCTTCGAGGCCGTGGTCCTTGAAGAAACCGTTGACCGCTGAGAGGTACGGCTGGAGACTTGAGGCCTTGATTGTACCTAGTTGACCTAGCCATGCGACGTAGCGTGCCATGTGTGCCGGTGTGGCCGCTAGCGGCGCGAGTCGTTGCTCCGTACAGAAATCGAAGTAGCGGCGTATAGTACTGCCGTACGTTGCTGCCGTGCTAGGGGCCCATGCTGCGGCGAGGAGAGCCAAGGTCTTGGTGCCCAGTGCGTCAGAACCGAGAATTTTGGTCATGTACGGTTTCATCGTCTCGATCCACGGGTTGGTGGTGGCTGTGACGGTAACTCGGTACTTAGGCTGTGCTGTTCGGCCGGGCTGGGGGTGCGGGATTCTTGGCGCGTTGTGTACTCCCGTAAATAATGCTAACGTAGCACTGACCGCCCCTCGCCTCAGATAGAGCCACGCCGGAAGGGAACGCGGAATATTGTCACAGGCCAGTGTGGACTGCCTGTTGTACCGCGTAGCGCCCGCCGTCCGGGTTGGAACAAGTTGTGGCGTGGCGCGATGATGATCTCCTCGGAAGCCAGCTCGGTAAGCGCCTGGTGCCAGACCTTGCCTGTCCAGCGCGGGGCGACTACGGTAGCTGCTGCTCCGCTCTGTCGAAGTTTTTGGACGAGGTTGGGTAGGAGGGGCCAGGGTGGGTTGCACCAATTGTTCTCCTTTCGCCAATCGTTGTCTGAGAGGTGTATGGCGTCTACAGCCTCGCACGTGGGGTCCTTCCAGCCAGCGTTGTACCGGGGTAGTAGGGTGTTGAGGGCTGAGGCGAAGCGGTCGATCGAATGCTTTCCGAACCTCGCATCGAGTTCTGCGAACAGTACCGGGTCTAGTCGCCAGTCGTCGCTGTCTAGATGTCGACTGAGCCTGTCGGCCCACACGTTCGCCGCTGACCTGATGTAGCGGGCCCTGATCGTGATAGAGTTCGTATCGAGTAGGCACCATAGTCGTCGGAGTTCGTCCATCATAACTGGCGACCGTGAGGTCAGGCCAGTCAGAATGTGACATACTGCTTGGTTGTCCTCGTGCAGGAGGACGTTGCGGCCTGCCAGTTGTGGTAGGAAACTCTCGACAGCGTGACGGACGGCCTTCAGCTCCTTCCAGGTAATGTGTTGTTGTTCGTCCTCCTTGCTCCAGAATCCTCGAGCCTCGACTTGCTCGTTTAGGACCGCGCCCCAACCATACCCGGAGCTGTCCGTGTGTAGATATGCTGTTTCCACGGGTTTGTGGATGGGCTTGCCGTTGGACTGACTGGGCACCTCTGTCCACCACTGTAGGTCGCGACGTAGCTGGGGGGTGAGCCGGACGAGGCCACCCCACTTCTCGCCGACGACGGAGTGAAGTTCGCGGAGGAAGAACCTGGCCGCCGGAATTGCCAAAAAGAGGTACTGGGCCTGACCTGCGAGTGATTGCAGGTCTTTTACGGGTAACCAGCGCGCGTTCCGTGTAGCTCTCCCGATGAGGTGTCTGGCCTGTTGTGCAATCTTGTGGAGTTTTTGCTCCGGCGCGTAGAAGTAGCCTGACGCTGTGTCGATGTCGATACCCAGGTGGTGCCCGACTTGCGCTGGTGTCCAGAAACCCTTGGTGGGGTGTCGGAGGAGACCGAGCCGGTCGAGCAGCTGTGACAGGCGGTGGCGTAAGGTAAGCGCCTCCGCCTCTGTAGACGCGAAGAGTAGAAAATCGTCGACGTAGGGTAGTATTCGGGCGCCTCGCCACCGCGTTCGTCTGAGGTAGGTCTTTGAGCTGCTGTTCGTCGGTGGGGTAGGTGCTTCGGGGTCCGGGTTTCGCAAGAAATTTACGAAGGTGAGCGTCATCTTGCAGAAATAAAACGGGGATAGGGACCAACCCATAGGTAGCCCGGCTAGCCTGTAGAGTTGGCCTCGGACGTTGACGGTGAAGTAGTTTCGGTCCGCTGGGTTGATGCCCAGTGCGTAGAACCCGTCTTGTAGGTCGAAGCTGAACATATAGTCCCCCTTGCGGGTGAGGTGCTTCACCCCGAGTAGGGTCTCCATCTTGAGTCGTTTTCGCACGCAATACTTGTTGAGTGGTCGTAGGTCGCAGATTAATCGCCACTGGTTGACGCCCGGTTTTGGGACTAGGAATAGTCTGGAGACGTAGTCGCTGCAGGTCGAAGGTTCCCAAGCGCCGGCCTGTACAAAGCGCGCTAATTCGCGTTCGACGAATTCTAGTTGGGCAGGGGTAGCATCGAGTAACGACACTCCTTGGTTGAATCGTGGGGGTGGGCGGTTGTTTTTGAACGGTATCGATACGCCCTCCCGGATCCACTGTAGGGTTTGCACGCTCGCGCCGATTTTCTCCCACTCGCGCCAGCTCCGTCGCACGCGATGTCGCATGTAGTCGGAGGCTGGGTTGCAGGAATCGGCGCGGCGGTGCACACCATCAGCCCTCTGCCTCGGGCTCGGGCTTTTTGTTTTGGCGAGTCTTGTCCTTGTCGCGCTTCTCTCGTTTTTCCTTGTCCCTGATTTCCTTGTCTTTGAGGTTCTTGTCCGGCCTCGTGGTTGGTCTGTCGGGGTTGCCTCCGTCGCCCCTGCCGGGCGTCGACTGCTTAAAGGTTTGAGCGGCTTGAGCTTTTGCGGCCGCGTGGAGACTAACTTCGAGGCGTTTGTCTTCCAGTGCCGCGAGGAGGCCGTCGACGCCGTTGGTGCTGCGGTCGGCAGCCTGTGTGTCGAAGAATCTGGAGTAGACGAGGCGTTCGGCGACTCGCTCCTCTCCGGTAAGGGCCTTCTTGCCTTTGAATCGTCGAACGTAGGTAAGTCGCGACTCGACGGCTTGCGTGACAGTTTTGTGTGTCCGAACGGCCGCGTCGGTAATATCCCAGGCGTGCGCTCGTTCCGCTTCGGTAGCGGTTGTCGAACGAATCGTTGCCAGAGCTGTTTCGAGCGCCGCGTCCGCGGCCGCAGAGTAAACGCCATAGCACGCTAGGTGTCGATACTCGTCTCGTGAGGAAATTCGTTTCTCCTCGGTTAGGAACCTGTCAGTCTCGTCGTGTCGAGGCGTCCACAGGCCCGGTATAGAAGCGTTGACAGGCGGTAAATTGTCGTTGAACGCTCGTGGGAGTAAGTCGATCCAATCGCGCGGGTCGATGTACGCGGGCTTGGTCGAATGAGCAGATACAGGCGTGGCGTACTCGTCCACGCTCCCACCCTCAGAGACTGCGTCGGCAGGTACTGACGGAATGTTATGCTGCTTGGTAGGGGCTGGCGGTTTTGTCTGGTCGCCGTCAACCTTCAGGAGCAGCTGGTTAACAAGATTATACAAGTTTTCAAACTGCGCTGCAGATGGTGGCGCTCGGATGTCCCCGCTGTCGTCCCCCGTTGGGTACAGGTGTTCTGGTAGATTGTCTGCCATAGTTGCCGTGTGAATGTTTTCGATAGTAGCTACACCGTGTGCTAGTAGAGATCAGTCACCTTACTAGACTGCTAGAGTCTAGATGCCGTTGCGTGAGCTGTGCTCGCGCAAAGGCAGAAGGTGGACGACCTATGTGTGTCGGCGCGTCATATAGGGGTAACGCATGTCTGTGTTTTACCAACAGTGTCATGCGTACTCTAGCGGTTAGAATTTGTAACGTCGTGGCAACGCCCGACTATTCTCGCCCCCAGTGTAATTTAAACCTCTATAATTTCAATATGACCAAAAAGAAAGTAAAATTCTTACAAGAAAAAGTTATTTCGTCCCATCAAATAATCGATTCGCCGGATTATCATTCGCGTGAAGAGAAGCAAAACTAATCCGTAAGTTTACTTACAAATAAAGCAGTGGAATAATAATAAACCACCAGGACGGGACGCAGGGGAAGCAAACGGTGGGCCAAACTAAAGCCCCTGGGGCTGGAAAGTATGCAAGAGTAACATATGCACGACCCTCTGGCAAAGCATCGTGGAGATAGGAAGCAAATTTGCCATGAAGAACCATGGAAAGACGTTGCATGAACTCCCGGCGCACACCCCATTGCACAAGAAAATTGCGAAACCGGCGGATCATCAATACCGGCCTAGAGGTCGGTGCGCTCGCAGGCACGTCGGCGCTTAAACCCGCCTCTTCGTGGTAGGCAATGGCAACCATGTAGCCGTGCCATGCTTGGTGCGGTAGGGAGCTAGGCGGGGTGACGATCTGGCACTGGCAATCCGCGCGATCAACTATTGGAATGTGTCGGGAAACTTATGCACAATGGGCTTTTAGAATATTTATATTTGGGGAAGGGGGAGGGGGAGGGGGGGGCTCTCCACTCTACTCTCCGGCACGTCCGGATGTCGCACGGGAACTTGATTAGGCTCACTTGCATGGATGCCTCGGTTGCTAACCGACCTCGGTTGGACGTACGGCGCCTCGGAGAGGCGGTAGCTTGCCGGGATCGTAAAGATTTAGTAGTAGGATCATTCATTTTGCACTTAAAACTGGTAGGTGTGGTATGCTTCTCTGATTTTCATGCTTTGTATTGCTATTAGCACTAAAACGAAAAGGATGGATAATTGACGGAGACCCTTGGCGTAATAACCGTGTACAAAAATGAACATGATTTACAAGAATACCGAGCTAGTAACGGTTTATGTCTACTCTTGGCGTTTCATCATGTGATCACACCGCTACTAGGTCTCTTTGCTCTCTAGGGTTTGCGCCGTGAACCGCTAATTCCAAGCTCTTAATCCGCAGTAACTAACATCAGCGTCTAAATCATACCATTATAAAACAATATTGATTTCTCTTCTACATTGATTTTTTATGTAGACAAGTATGACATATCATTTGTCGGTAGTCTCCACGATGCGCGGCCTCCTCCAGCTGTTGCGAGGGCGGTGATCAGCCAAACTCGTCAGCCTACGCCGGTCGAGTCTGGCGGCATGCATGATCTTTGCTAATGTGCGACTCCGGTCCTGCTAGAGCGCGCCCGGGGGGGGGGGGGGGGGGACGTGATCCACGCACACTCGTCGTGTCCGAGATAAACTTTGCTCCCCATGTCGCAGCTCGCCACCTAGCGCAGGATTCCTTTCCCCGTCAGGGGCGAGGAAGGACAGGAAATTCATAGTTGCATGCGGTGTTCGCATGTCCGGTTGGCGCTCTTGCCTCCGCGCCAGATTTCCTCTTTTCCCCGGTTTTCCCCGTATGCTTTTCAAAACATGTATGATCCGTTGTATCCGCTTGTAACCTTCCCGCCCGGTAGTTCACGCGGGTTGGAGGCCGTCGCGATAACCCTAGGCACTCCGCCTTAAGCACACATGTCGATAGGTGGGTACCGACTAGGGGAGGGGATGGTCGAAAACATGGATCGGGGCAAAAGATGTTGGGTACGGACATATTCGACCGAAAACCCTCGGTATCGTGCTTTACCGGCTGCGGTCGATCCAAGGGACTTCCGCCGCAAGACCGTGCCGCTCCTCCGGCTGCGACCCTCATGCAACCCGAGTAGCGTCTCGCCTCGCCCCCATGGGAGGATCGAGTCCCACCAAGCTTGCCGGCAACTAACGAGCGCCATGTCCTAGCTCTGCTCCCCGGCCGTCAACCGCGAGCTCCACCGCCAATTAAGATCCGCCCTTAACTTCTTCGTCGCCAAAACTCCCGAGATGCATGTCCCGTCCACAGACAAGGGAGTTCTCGAGGCGTTTCTAGCCTCGAAAAGTAATGTCGGACTGGGTGAGCGGGAGATCTTGGCGCTACTGTACATATATTACATTTTTTTACAAGTCCTCCGTACCGGGCTTCCCGACAGCAACGGATCGCGCGGATCGCACTGCCGGAAATTTTCTCAACCCGTTACCATGCCAAGCATTGCACAACTACGGGGTTACGAATGCCTACCACTTGGAGGTGGAGGTGTGTGCCGACGGGCATGCGAGCACGCACATCCCGCCGGGGCCGCCGCCGCTGCGCCGCCGGTGGGCGCTCTTAACCTTGTACCCTTAGGAAAACCATGAGCCGCCATGTGATGTTCGCGCGGTGGGCATGGGATACTGCATGCAAAACATTAACATGTATAGAAGCACCATGGGCGGACCCTCAAGGACTTATTTTTGACTATAATGAACACCAACAACCATCATGGACCTCAGCACATGCAAATACATTATGTGTGTTGGGCGTGACCAATTTGTCAAGCACTCCCACACAATTGTTAATTTTTTGGCACTGTTGGATGCCCCACATCATCTGCACATCATATCGTAAAAAATGGCGCCTCTTATTCCATCAACGCCAACCGTCACGAATTCAATAAATACGAGAAGCTACTATATCCGTGCGCGATACTCTTTTATTGGTGCCCGTGCCACGATATATGGAGTGAGGACTATGATAGAGGTCTATGTTTTTGTTACTTGATGAAAAGTCGTTACCACCCTCAACATGGCTCTACATGCGCATGCCTTCACTTCATACGCTCCCCATCGTATTTCTCGCTTGTTCAGCCAGTGTCGGGCTCAAGATGTTGGGGCCACCTTCACATGTGTCCTTGACTACACTATGACTCTAACAACCGGAGCATGCATCCCAATTCGGAAACTTTGGGAATTTGCTTTCTATGGCCTCACATAGGAGCCGACACTAATGACCCCTCTCCTCACGCCTCCTCCTATTGCAACACTCATGAGCGCATTATACCAAGACACAACCCATTAATGGCCACTTTATTCATACCGAGGCGCCCGCCGGCGGCGCAGCGACGGCGGCCGTGGAGGGGGTTGTTAAACCGTGCACACACGATTTAAGGAAGGTAACAAACTCATACGTAGTTACAGTCATAGTCACGCAAGGGACAGTCACATAGACAACCAGCCCGAGGCGTGGTGTCGGGACATAAGAAGTGTTAGAGCTGAAGCCTAGCGACAGCTCTGCACCAGTACAAACAGGTTATCGGTGTGTCCCATCTAGACATGCACTAATCATATCTAGAATAGCTTACAGTAGCTATCTGCAACTAATAACTATAAGGTATTACTTACAACACTCCCTCTGAAGGTAGCTACGGGATGAAGCGTTACATTGGGTCTTGTCCTCCAAGGATTGCACTTCGGTGTCTTGTGAGTGCTAGTCATGGGAGGCGCTTGGTGAACATGTCAGCCACCATTTGGTCAGTAGGGAGGTACCTCAACCTGATGGTTCCCTGGTCCATGTGGTCCTTGAGGAAGTGCCATTTCAGACCGATGTGCTTGGTCTTCTCGTTGACCAAGGCGTTTTGGGAGTACGCAATGGCGCTTTGGTTGTCCTCCCAAATGGTGGTGGTTTCGGTGATGGGGGCGTTAAAGATCTCCCCCATAAGTTGCCGGAGGTGGAGTCCCTTCTTGGTGGCATCCGCCGCAGAGTAGTACTCGGCTTCACACGTGGATTGGGCCACACAGGTTTGTTGTTTGGACTTGTAGTTGATGGGCCCGCGTCCGAGTATGAAGACATAGCCCGAACGGGACTTGCGGGTGATGCTGTCGTTTCCCCAGTCCGCGTCGGCAAAGCCTGTGAGTTGGAGACTGTGGTCCGTGCCCCCCCCCCCAACGTCAGGCGCATGTCGATGGTGCCATGGATGTATCCAAGGACCTTCTTCAGAGCATGCACATGGGCGTCCGTGGGGGAAGCTTGGGCTGAGCCGAGGATGCTCAGCGCCGTGGAGACATCGGGGAGCGTGCAGGCGGCCGCGTATTGGGTAAACATCCTTGGCCACGCCGGTGAGATAGGGCGAGGACATGTGCAAGAGGCCGGCGAGGAAGCCAGGGTCCATGGGAAGGGACGACGGTTTAGCGTCGGTCATGCCGTACTTGGCGAGGATGGCGCGCAAGTACTTGGATTGGTCCAAGGAGACGGTGCGTGCCGAGCGGTCGCGGGTGATGTGCATGCCGAGTCATTGGGAGAGGTCGCCGAGGTCCTTGATCTTGAACCGTTCTCCGAGCTTGGCCTTGAACGATGCAAGCGATGCGATATCATTGCAGGCTGCAGGGATGTCATCGACGTACATGGCGATCATGGCGAAGACGTAGCCGGTGCGGAAGATGTAAATGCAAGGGTCAGAAACGCACTGTTGCCACCCATTGTCGATGAGCCATGCACGGAGGAGCATGTTGAACTCGCGGGGGGACTGCTTCAAGCCGTATAGGCAGCGCCTAAGATGACACACTTTGGACGTGCCATCGTTAAAGCCGAGGGGCTGGCGGATGCACACATCTTCCTTAATGGATGCGTAGAGAAACGCAGTGTCGAAGTCAAGTTGGCAAAGCTCAAGGTCGCGGGCGGCTGCGATGGTCATGAAGAGACGCAGGCTGGCCATGCGGATGACAGGAGAGAACGTCTCAGTGTAATCTAGTCCAGCGCGTTGGCTGCACCCTTTGGCGACGAACCGCGCTTTGAAGCGGGAGACGTCACCGGCGGTGTCAGACTTGACTTTGTAGATCCACATGTTGTTAACTACCACGCGACCCGGGGGAAGGTCAACGAGTTCCCAAGTGCCGTTGTTCATGAGGGAAGAGTACTCCTGCTGCATAGCGGCTTGCCACTGGGGGGCTTGGGCGCTGTCCAAGGCAGCTCGGTACGATTTCGGTTCCACACACTCCCGGGCGGACATGAGGGCGACGGCAGTAGGCGCTGTGCCGGCAGGTGTGTGAGGGAAACCAGGGATAAGGTCGGGAACGTGAGGGTGTTCGAAGATGTCCTCTTTGGCTTTGCCATATTCAGGGTCACAGCACGCCGTCACGAGGGTCGGGGGGTAGTCGGACACGTGGGCAACCATTTCGCCGTACCGTAGGGGATGAGAACGGAGCCGAGCTTGGCGAGGGGCTGTAGGAGGGGGCATGGGGTCTAGCAATGGTATGTCGATGGGGTGGGATTGGGGTGAGGTGGCCGGTGCGTCATCCGAAGGGTTGGTGATGGTCGAGTGGACGAAGAGTTGTGCGCCGAAGCCCGGGGTGTCTTCCTGAAAGACAACATGGACGGAAGTGGTGATGCGGCGTGTTTCCGGGTTGTAAACGCGGTACCCGGGTGCGTCAGTGGAGTAGCCGACCATGACACCACGAAACGCCTTTTCACTGAGTTTTCGACGCAGTTTGTCGGGCACCTTGGCGAAGACGGCGCACCCGAAGACGCGGAACTTGGAGGCGTCAGGCACAGACGACGTGAGGAGGGTGAGTGGGATGCCACCAGTGGGGCCGACTGAGCGACTGTACGTGCAGTTGCGGAGGTACACAACATTGCTGACATAGCATGACCACATGGAGTTGGGAACGGCCATACTGTGGAGCATCGCCGACGCATTGTCCCGGATAGTGCGCCAAGGACGCTCGGATTTGCCGAGCATGTGGTGGGCGTTTGGGGCAGAGAACTGGATCCCGACGCCGAGCTGTGCGCACATCTGGCGGGTTGTTGCAACCTCAAAGACAGAGTCCGAGTCAATTTTCATGATTGGTGCAAACGCGCTCGATTGGGAGTGATAACGTGCATGCAGGTGCTTGATGTCCATGAGGACGGTTTCCAACTCCGAACACGCATCGTCTTTGGACTTGAGGAACCGCACCCACATGTAATGGGTGTGGTGGTCAATGACGAGCAAGCATTAGCATAGGCCATGTGGGGAGGGGACGTTGACTGGTCTCCATAGGTCAGAGGATAGGTTGAGGAGGGGACGGGAAGGTTTCGCGCAGGCAGCGGTGTTGCGCGGTGCAGCTGTGGCTTTGTGTAACAAGCATGAGTCGCAAGAGACATTGTTTACAGAGCTGGTTAACGCAAGGCTAGTCTGGACACCGTGCGTGTGTTGGGCTCGTAAGTTTTGCATGTTTAGGTGTCCAAACCGACGGTGCCACAGTATAGGGTCGCACTGGGCAGCAAGGGCAACACTAGGGGAGGGATAATTCATTGTCATTGCGGAGGTACAGGGGGGGAGGCTCTGGCTGGTAGGGGAGGAAGTAGAGTCCGTTTCCGGAGGGCTCTAGCACACCCATTCCTATGGGAACCGCAAGCACACCAATGCCAGAGTCAGAGGGGAAGATGAATTCACAGCCGCTGTGGGTCTGCGTCCAGCTGACACTAAGTAATCGGCCGATGCGCTAAGCAGAGCGAGAGGACAAGTCAAGGGTGTACAACGCATGGACAATGCGGTGAATAAGTACGCCCGTGTCAAGTCGGACTGAAATCTGGACGGAGCCACTGCCCTTGACGTCAACACCAACCCCTCCAACGCGCGAGGGAGCGGAGGAGGGTGTGAATCGTACGAAGTCGCCTTTAAACGCGGTGAGGTTGATCGAGCAGGCGGAATCGACTTCCCAGTATTGTGAGAGGTTACGACCGGGGGTTAGGGAAGAGGAGAAGGCTAAGGAGCTGAAAGGCACACTCACCTCGGTGTCATCGTATTCATCCGTGCACTCCTCGAGGGTGGGCAAACTGTTAGAGTCATTGGCGGGGACGTCGCTCAGCACAGCGGCGTGCGCATAGTGAGAGCCACTAGAGGTGCCGTACTTTTGAATGATCATTTTGCGCTTCGCGAGTGTCCACCGCAAGAGAGCGTCATCCGGGGCAGTGCAGGAGGACAAGATGTGGTCCGGGCTGCCGCAAGCGGTACACTTGGTGGGTAGGATGCAAATACCGCGAGGCACACGTGGGGGGTGGCCTCGACCGCGGTGTGAACCGCGGCCAACAGCGACAAAGGCAGAGATGGGAGGCGGTGAGGTGTGGGGAGTTGTTGCGGCCGGGGCGTCGTCTTCGTCCATATTGCGCGCCAGGTGGAGGATGATGGCCATCACGTCATCAACGGACAACAAGTAGTCTGTGTCGAACGCGTTGATGACGCACTGTTTGGCCTGACCGTGTGGGCCGTTGCTGGAGATACCGCGCAGTATGAGGAGACCGAGGTTGTGGGGGTGAATGGCAGCGGAACCATCAACCATCTGACATGTCTCGTTGTAGTCGTCGAACGTCTGTCGTTGTAGTGGACATAGTCACTGAGTGGCTGTCCGGGGCGTTGTCGGACCATCAAGTTGTCCAGCAAAGACAAGGAGCGAGCAAAGGACCGACTGTCGAGACGTTCACACAGAAGGTCCCACGCTGCCGTTGCGCAGTCAGGATGTGTTGGGGAGACTATTGAACCATGCAAACACAGTTAGTGTGGAAGATAACGTACGCAAACGTAGTTACAGTCACAGTCCCGCAAACGGAACAGTTAAGGCGACAACCAGCCTACATGCGTGGTGTCGGGACAACATAAGTGAGAGAGCTGTAGCCTAGCGACAGCTTTGTACCGAGTCAAACAGTTTATCGGTATGTCCGATCTAGACATGTACTAATCATATCTAGAGTAGCTTACTGTAGCTATCTGCAACTAATACGTATGCGGTATTACTTACAACACTCCCCCTCAAGGTAGCTACGGGATGAAGCGTTGCATTGGGTCTTGTCCTCCAAGGATCGCACTTCGGTGTCGTGCTAATGCAGGTCCTGGGAGGGGTTTGGTGAGCATGTCAGCCACCATCTGGTCAATGGGGAGGTACCTCAACTTGATGGTCCCTTGCTCCACGTGGTCTTTGAGAAAGTGCCACTTCAGGCCGATGTGTTTAGTCTTCTCGCTGACCAAGGCATTCTGGGAGTATGCAATGGCGCTTTGGTTGTCCTCCCAGATGGTGGTGGTTTCGGTGATGGGGGAGTCGAAGATTTCCCCCATGAGTTGTCGGAGGTGGAGTCCCTCCTTGGTGGCGTCAGCCGCAGAGTAGTACTCGGCTTCACACGTGGATTGAGCCACACAAGTCTGTTGTTTGGACTTGTAACTGATTGGCCCGCGTCCGAGGGTGAAGAGATAGCCGGACCGAGACTTGCGGGTGCTGCTGTCGTTGGCCCAATCAGCGTCGGCAAAGCCTGTGAGTTGGAGACTGTGGTCCATGCCCCCCCCCAACGTCAGGCGCATGTCGATGGTGCCATGGAGGTAGCGGAGGACCTTTCTCAGAGCTTGCAAGTGTGCCTCGGTGGGCGAGGCTTGGGCAGAGCCGAGGATGCTCAACGCCGTGGAGACATCGGGGCGTGTACAAACGGCGGCGTACTGGAGGCTGCCCAGGAGGCTTGAGTAGACGTCCTTGGCCACTCCTGTGAGAGAAGGCGAGGTCAAGTGTGCAAGGCCGGCGAGGAAGCCGGGGTCCATCGGAAGGGACGACGGCTTAGAGTCAGACATGCCGTACTTGGCGAGGATGTCGCGCAGGTACTTGGACTGGTCCAACGAGATTGTGCGCGTGGAGCGATCGCGGGTGATGTGCATGCCGAGGAGTTGGGAGAGGTCGCCTAGGTCCTTGATTTTGAACCGTGCTCCGAGTTGGGCTTTGAGCGAC
Source organism: Tetraselmis chui (assembly GCA_026401115.1). Classification (NCBI taxonomy): domain Eukaryota; kingdom Viridiplantae; phylum Chlorophyta; class Chlorodendrophyceae; order Chlorodendrales; family Chlorodendraceae; genus Tetraselmis; species Tetraselmis chui. Next base: position 14,394 of record JAPMLY010000719.1, read on the forward strand.
GCGAGCCAGGTGGCATCATTGCAGGCCGCGGGAATGTCATCGACGTACAGGGCGATCATGGCGAAGACGTGGCCGGCGCGATAGATGTAGATGCACGGGTCGGAGACGCATTGTTGCCATCCATGGTCGACGAGCCACGCACGAAGTAGCATGTTGAACTCGCGGGGGGACTGCTTAAGGCCGTAGAGGCAACGCTTGAGGTGACAAACCTTGGACGTTCCATCGGTGAAGCCGAGGGGCTGGCGGATGTACACATCCTCCCGGATGGGGGCGTAGAGAAACGCTGTGTCGATGTCAAGCTGGCAGAGTTCAAGGTCGCGGGCGGCTGCAATGGTCAGGAAGAGACGCAGGCTGGCCATGCGGATGACCGGGGAGAAGGTCTCCGTGTAGTCCAGTCCAGCACGTTGACTGCACCCCTTGGCGACGAACCGCGCTTTGAAGCGGGATACGTCGCCGGCTGTATCCGACTTGACTTTAAAGATCCACATGATGTTAACGACCATGCGGCCGGGGGGGAGGTCCACAAGGTCCCACGTGCCGTTGCTGATGAGGGAGGAATACTCCTGTTGCATAGCGGCTTGCCATTGGGGGGCTTGGGCGCTGTCCAGCGCAGCTCGGTAGGATTTTGGTTCACACACTCTCGGGCGGAGAGGAGGGCGATGGCAGTAGGGGACGTGCCGGCAGGGGTGTGTGGGGGACCAGTGACAAGGTCGGGGACGTGAGGGTGCTCAAAGATGTCCTCTTGAGCTTTTCCTTGTTCAGGATCACAACACGCCGTTACGAGTGTGGGTGGGTATTCGGACAGGTGGGCAACCATATCGCCGTAGCGAATGGGGTGGGAGCGGAGCCGAGCATGGCGAGGGGTTGGCGGGGGGGGTAGGGGTGTGGGTGATGTGAGGTCAATGGGGTGGGATAGGGGTGTGGCTGCGGGGACGTCGTCCGAAGAGTCGGTGATGGCCGAGTCGACGGAGGGTTGTGACGGAGAGACGCACTTCATCGCCTGGTCAGCGCGTGGGTTCGCGCTAGCTGCATGAAGTAGCAGGGTGTAGGCGTAGTGTTGCGCCGGTTCGTCTAACCTTACGCCCAAGTCGCGGAGGGCAAGCTGTGGGATGAGGTAAGTGGCCTTGATGGAGAGGAAATTAAAGAAGTTCCTCTTCCACTGCTTGAAGTCCGTGGTGGGCCCCATGGTAGGGACCGACATCTTCATGGACCGGTTGAGGGCGTCTTTGTCGAAACCGGCGGCCTCGTGGACCGCGCGGCCGATGACCATCGGGTCAATGGTGGGGCGACGGCCGCCACGGGTGGTGTGCCCACCACGCTGTGTAGGATGCGAATGCCGGCCAAGAAAGGGAGGCGGTGGTCCACCGGAGAAGGGAGAAGGTGGGCCGCCGGGGAAAGGAGAGTGGCCGGCCATTGTAGGCGGCGGGCCGTACGGGTGCGGGTGGCCAAGGGAGGCGGGGAGGCGGGGCGGCGGTGCCTCCGGGAAGAAAGGTCCGGGATCCGGGAGGGCATACCCTGCAGGAGGGTACGGAGGAGGTGATGGTAGGTGTTCCTCGGGCAGTCCGTGAGGCTGTGGTGCGGTGTGCGCATCGTGGCGGCGGTGTGCGACATGGGGGTCGCCAACCGAAGCTGCAGCGAAGACAGCATCGTGGGCCGGCTGCGCGTCCAGCCGAGCGCGGGGAAAAGTAGATGCGTGTGTGGGGGGGCGGAGGCAAGGAGGTTAAGAGAGTGGTTATCGCGATGGGGGTCGAGCTGCGCATCGCGACGACGCACAGCGAAAGAGGGGTCCGCAGGCGCAGCAACAGTAGCAGGAGCAACAACAACATCAGCATCGGCGGACTGCCGTCCAGGCGGGCGTTTATGAGCACCATTTGCTGCATGACGAGTGCGAGGGTAGCAGGGGTGGGACTTGCAGAGCTCTGCGGAGAGCCGAGGTCATGGGAAGCAAGAGGCGAATCGGTTGGATAGTCGACAGAGCGAGTTTTCGGCGCCATTTCGACATAGGGCGAAAAGGAAGAGCTGAATAAACAGGCTGCGGTAAAAACCGCTAGCCGGACGTGTGCCTAACATTGGTTTCAGAGAGACGGCATGATGCCCGCCGACCCCTCGGCCTGATGGCCCGGGGTGTCTCAAAGCACCTTTTCTGTGTCCTCCACCATGTGTGGGGCACAAGTCGGGGCCACGGCCAGTGCATGTGGGGCGATGCGGTGGCGGTTGAGTCGCTACGATAATATATTAATTGATATTTTAATCTAAGGCTGTCGTGCACTATGTGTATGCGTATTCACCCGATAATGCGCCCCCCCCCCGTCTCAAGCTTGCACATGTATGCACCATGTCCACACACGACGAGTGCGTCGGTGTGGGTGGCTGTCTTGCGTCCTCGAGCGGCTGACTTAGGTGGGATGGTGGTTGGGTTTTTACAGCGCTGATTATACTGGCGATACCGCCGACTACAAGGTGAAAGTACTAAGTATCTATGTAAACTTGCCTTATGCGGGAGAGGTGGCGATCTCAGCTCGCCGAACTAGGTTGTCGCGCGTGAGTGACGTGAGGCGGGGGCCCATAACTTGTTAAACCGTGCACACACGATCAGTAAGGAAGGTAACTAACGCATACGTAGTTACAGTCACAGTCCCGCAAAGGGACAGTCACAACGACAACCAACCCGAGGTGTGGTGTCGGGACAACAAAAGTGTTAGATCTGAAGCCTAGCGACAGCTTTGTACAAGTACAAACATGTTATCGGTATGTCCGATCTAGACATGCACCTATCATATCTAGAATAGCTTATAATAGCTATCTGCAACTAAAAACTATAAGGTATTACTTACAACAGGGGTGCGCTCGCATGCCCGTCGGTACTCACCCCTATCTCTTCGTGGTGAGCGCTAGGGACCCGATAGCCGTACCATGCATGGCACTGTTGAGGGCTAGGAGGGGTAACAATCGGCGGCTGCGATCGGCCGATCAGCAACTATCGGGGAGCCACATTATGGAGGGATTTCAGAAATATTATCTGTACACCGGCGTCAAAATCTCCCGCTCGGCTAGTCCGATATTTCTCTTCGAGGCTAGATACTCCTCGAATACTCTCATGTCCACGTGCGGGACCAATTGTATTCGAGGGGTCATTTGGCGGCGACGAGGGGACGGTTTGATATGAGCTGGCGGCGGGCGTCGGAGTTGGCGGCGGACAACCGGGAAGCATCGCCAAGGCATGTCGTTCGCTTACATTCGACCAAACATGTGAGTCTCGAGTCTCCCATGGGGGCGAGGCAAGAAGCTACGGCGCTACACAGGCTGGAGGTGGGTCACAGCCGGAGGAGCGACACGACCTAGCGGCAGAGGTCCTCATGATCGACCGCCGCCGGAAAAAATCGGTACGGAGGGTTTTCGCTAGATATTTTTCAGAACCTAATATCTTTTGGGGAGCGGTGACTCGATCCGCGTGTTCACTCAACCCCTCCCCTAGTATGTTCCCGATTATCGAGGGGCTGCCTTAGGCAATGTGCCTATGGTTATCGCAACACCTCACTCCTCGTACAAAAAGCCCACTAGCAACGTGAACCAATGGGGAGGTACGGACGGACACAAAGCGATCATACATGTGTCGGAAAACATACGGCAAAGGACCGGGGTTATGAGAAAACTCTAACACGGAGGCATGATTGCCTGCCGAACAATGTCTGAGGCTATGGCCTACTCTTTTTCCCAGCCCCCGAAGGAGGAGGGAAGCCTAATCTAGTACTTAAGCGAGTTGCGACGGGAGGCAACAGTTACCCGTGACGGGGGTGTGCGTGGATCGAGACGGGACCGTCGACGACCGCGATCGACAGACGGGATCGCGCAAGAACATGAATAGGTGACTAGGTTAGATAGGCTCGACTCGACAAAGGACATGCTGATGAGCTTAGTTGATCAGCGCCCCCGCCGCAACTGGAGCAAGCCGCGTATCGCGGAGAATAGCGACATTTTATATTCACGCCGTTTGCATGAAAACGCACATCGTACATAATTCAAAATTGTTTACGTGTATGCTTTACACGGTATCGCTATTGCCATTGGAGAGGTCGCGATCAATGGTTCACGGTCTATCCCCATCTTGTAAGTCGTAGGTGACACATCAAGGAGGACCCACAGACAGCAACCGGTTTCACCCGATACTATTGTAAACAATTTTAATGTCAATTTCATTATTCATATCGACGGCATTCAGAAGACGCTGCCTTTTTTTATTGGCCTTCCTACCCGCTATCGCACGTTGACTTATGTAGCCCATGTGCCCTATCGAAGCTGGCCGCTACCAACAAAAGTACATCACATGGCTCCCGTGGCAAATCCCCGTTTCATACCCTAAATGTGGACTCGCGGGGCCCTATTGAAATGTCCCTCCATGGGAATAATCAATTCTTATAAGCGTTGTAATGCAACACCTCTTTCGTCATGGGACGCCCAATAAAGTATGCTCATGAGATCATTCCTCACACGCGGGATTTTCTGGAGTTGGTCAAGTGCTAGCGACGCACATTAAAGGAGATAAGGGGTGACAACAGATCGACTTTTAAGCCGGCAACCTTTGTAGCCCTTTTCACCAAGCATGTCATCATCCTTCGCTTCTCCGCACTCTACAAATCACATCAAAACTCCACCTCAGAGCGCCCATGGCGGACGCTTGCATAGATGACCCGTTGCTTACTCTTTATTGTTGGCTTATCGCGTAACTTCGTGGAGCGTGCTCTCATAAATACAACTACCGAATTGGACGTGATAGCATTCCCCTCACGCTGCCGACTAGAGACATTATTGATCCAACTCACACTCGGAAGGGAAGGGCAAGACTATGCTAAAAAGACTACAATTGCGACGGGAGGAGCGGCTATAATCTTTGTTAGGTCTACACCAAGAGCAAGTCAAATACCCGTTTCACATGCCTAAACCATGTACATGTACCGATAACGATATCGATATCATTCCCGAACCACGTGCTCATAAAAAACTAAATGCCCAGGCCCTACCTAAGCCAATACAAGTACCAGCAATACTAATGAAAACTACGTCGAGATGCCTAACAATGTCCAAAGGAACACAAGGCTACCCACACCATGCCTAGTCGCCAATGCCCAAGGTTCTTCGCTAATTCTGAGACTCCATGCAAGTCTAGCATGGATCAATCCGAGAGACAATATAAGGACCAACCAAATGAATTGTTTGTAAATTCATCGAGGTTGCTTCTACTATCAATTTGCGAAACTTGCGCATATCATACTCACATCTTTCAGTGGTTTCGAGCTTGCTTGCTTTCCATCCCGATGAGCCTTCCACCAGGTTCATGCTACTCATCTCCACCTCGATCCGGTCTACCTCGACACGTCGCCGATCAACCCCCATCCCCCCCACATGCACAATCTGCTGCCACGTTCTCGCCATTTCCTTATGTCGACAACCCGATCGGCAGATCGTGTTAAGCACCGGGCACCGGCGCCCAAATGCCCATAAACGATATCGCTATCAACCCCGGATGTGCAATGATATTGCATTTTTCATCTATCGTTCCCTATTTTTCGCCACATCTCCAACGTCGCTTTATTTTCAAATCCTGTTTCCGGTTACTAAATATAAGTCCCGTAGCTACGATGCATGCAGTGTGGTTCCCTCGACATTGGGGCGAAGATGACAATATCGCAAAACTATGGTAGCCCACAGCATTTCCCCCAATGCAATGTACCCCGTGCCTTTGTTAGCCTTTGGTGTCGTCCCACTTTTCGAGTGTTGTCTGTGATGATTAGTTATTGATCTTTGCGTGTTGCGATACTTCGTCGCTATTTGACGGCAAGAGGAGAGATCGGGTTAAGAATTCTAGAATGAAAGAATACCAGATTGACCAACCATTATCGATAAGCGAAAACACTAAGTTGTATGCAGCATGTTGTCTAGCTACTCCCCCACGTGATCGACTTATTGCGTGGCTTCATAGGACATTGCCAGTGTGGCTCATCAGTTGGAGAAATATGTCACGTTTGGTAGCGAATGATAGTCACGTCGCATGAGTGTAGGACAAGGTCGCTACAATAAATGGGGATATGGCGTATTTCCGACAAGCATGGCCCGCGTCGGGCTCGCAATCGACTGCATATTTTTTACGCTTAATTTGCTCTAGAGATTATCATGTGACATTACGATGACCATGGCTACAACGTTGATGTTTGGTCTCCCAACTCTTTTTGGTCGCCCATGACTATTGTAAGTAATTCCTACTGGAGATTAGTTACAAAGAACTAATGCATGCTCTACTAGAAATCCTCATGTAAATGCCATCGACTGGAGTGCCTAACGCACGATAGTACTAGCTAGCCTATAGATAGTTAACTCTGGACTCCATCACTTCCTTGGTCTCGGTACCAACCGTCACCCAAGGCTGGTTGTTAGCGTACATGTAACCAACATACCACCAGTTACAGTGTCTTGCTTATTGAGCCGTGCACACCGCGTTCAACATGTTATTGAGCCCTCCACTTAAAGGTTACGCGAGACAAAATTCTCTTCCGGCTTGCAATTTGGAAACTCGCCCAAAGGCAAAGCCATAATACATATAAAAAACTTAATACTTTATACCTTACTTTCTCTATTATTTGATTTATATAATTTTCTTGCTCTTCCGAACAACATCGCACCTCTACCGCCGACTCTACTCTAGCCTACGGAGCCTTTACCCTACTCTACGCCACGACGACCTAGCCACCCATACAAGTGCACTCACTTGAGTGGACATGGTGCATATATGTCTAAGACTGAGAAGGGGGGAGGGAACAATCGGGGGTGAACACCTCATATACATGGTGCACGACAGCCTCAGCCGTTTGCACAACGGAAATATATACTTTGTGGTTCTTGCCTCGGCCGTTAGTGTGCCTCACACTGGGTGGAGGATACGGAAAGGTGCTTTGAGACACCCCGGGGCATCATGCCGAGCGGTCGTTGGGCATCATGCCGTCTCTCTGAAACCTCCGTTAGGCATAGTTACCGCTAGTGAGTTTTTCCGTGGTTTGGGTACTTGTTTCTTGGAATGGCGCCTAACAGAAAACCGGCGTCGGCAGCATCGGCCGACAACGCTTCCGACGTACACAATCGGAGCGATAACAAGTCCGCCGACTCTGTTAGCGACAAAACGCGTATTTGCATAGAGCGACTGCATGCCCTCCACGCTCGTATGGACGAGCATGCCAAGACTCAGTCGGGGTTGCTCCCCAAGTGCTCCGCCGAGACGCGCTGCCCGATCACCTTGACGCCATCCACACTGGCTCGGCTGCTACACTAGTGGCCGTTCCTTGCATGAGTTGTAGGGACTTTTTGCATGCTCTTCGGCGCGAGTCGACGCAACAAGGAAGCACCAACCGTCGTTTTATTATCGATTTGGACTTCGTCGCGCAGACTGTTTATCAGGCGACCAACTTCGACGGTGACTCTTTCACACGGTCTTTTTGCAATGTCGTGCCCGTGATGCCGGTGAACGTAAAATATGGAAGCGCGACTTCTTGTCTTTCTCTCCTTGAAAGTGGCAAGGCTCATCCCACAGCTCGCCCTCTTCCCGTCACGCGTCCCGATTAACCCCGTCGCTCAGCGCTACGCCCACGTTATGCTCGTGCAATGATGTTGTCACAACAAACCGGCCGCCCATGCGATCGCGGGTGTGTCTGCCGGAAGACATTACTGTGGCATTGCTGCGTGGGAAATGTTGTGTGAGAGACTTGATGCCCAGTCGATCTTGTGCATACTCTCTCATTTGGAACGGATGATGGTTCGACATGTCTCCGGTCATTATGTGTCTGCATATATTCACGCAGTTTGACAACACTTCGATGACATTAACGAGTGCCTCCATTTGAAGGACGGGTAAGCCGCCATTCACCCTCACGTCGTGGCACTCGTCATGATTCGTGGACTCTCCAATGTCGGCCAGTATGGCTAACCGAAGCAATGCGTCATTAACGCATTTGACACTGACTTCTTATTGTCCGTTGATAAGGTGATGGGTAGCATTATTCACCAAAGACAAAACATGGACGCGGAGAGGCCTCCTGCCTCTGGCATTATAGCTCATGCCCGCCACCCCATCAACGCGTTTCTTGCCGATCGCAAGCTCAAAGAGGGTCGCGGAGCTGGGAACTGGGTGGCCAACAAACGGCATGACCGCACGAAGTTCCCTTACCAAGTGCGGTGCACGCGGTGACTCAAACTACGTATAGTCCACCTGCAAGGCACCGGACGCGGACATTCTTCGTTGGACGCCAGCCAAGCGCAAAAACATCGCATATAAGCTTGCGGACCAGCCTCTACCCACTGCCCTTTGAATGAGGTGTCCGATGAGCCTACTCATGTGGGGGATGATACTAATTCTCATGATGAGGACGGCATTGAGGACGAGTATAACGGCAGTGCGGTCATTGTCTCCTTTACCGATTTGCTTTCGCGTAAGCCTCCGCATAAAACACCGATGTATTCATGGCATCATGATGCGTCAGCCCCATCAGCCGCATCAATGCGTCCAAAAATTAGTGCCCTATTAAGTAAATGTATCCATGAATTAGTACCGTGTTTAATCAATGCGTCCATGAATTTGTGTCCTATTTAATCGATGCATCCATGAATTATCACCCTAATTAATCAATGCATCTATGAGTTAGTAATGTGTGTAATCGATGTACAACGCATTATGAATGCAATTCCGGGACATCGGTAGCATCGATGCATCCCATTTGAAATTTCTTAAATGAGATGATTGTAGAAGTCAATAGCAATGCTGTCTTGCTAAAGTATATGCACGGCTACCATCCGGTAGCAATCCGGCTCATAATCTCCTTAAAATTGAATGTCTGAAGAGACCGATGTTGATGCATCAATACATTCGACCCGCATTACCTGCATCTATTCATCCATGAATTTGTGCCCTACTTAATCGATGCGACGATGCGTTCATGAATTAGTGCCCTATTTTATCAATACGTCCACGAATTAGTGCCATATTTTATCAATGCATCCACGAACTACTTACCCATTTGATCGATGTGTCCTATTTAATCCATACGTCCATGACTTAGGAGAATAATAAAACGGATTCTGCATTAATGTTTGATGCATTGCAGTTGATGCTTGATCTTTATTTTCTAAGGCTGATGCGGAGGCTTACTTTCGCGTCATATGCATCCTAAATTGCTTATCTGTCTGATTACATGGTAGTTGACTTTGCATGCTAAGTCAACCTCACCGCCTTGATGTTTGAGTTTCACCCGCCCTCTCTGTCGGTGGTGTCGGTGTCACCGTGAAGGGCAATGGAATTGCTCGAGTACCTATATGCTTGGTCTTCGGTCAAACCGTGTTTCGACAAGTTCATGCGTTACACACGCCAAATGTGTCCTCTCGGTCAACGCAGAAAATTGGCCGTATGCTGAGTGTTAGCTGGATATAAAACCACTAAGGGTGAGAATTTTTGTTTCCGACGGACTGTGACTCGGCTATCTTGCTTGTCACCACAGGAAGGGGGATGCTAGTGCCGTCCGGTAATGGATTGTACCACCCACCGCGGGCACATGACTCTGCGGGGCTGCCCCCGACCACTGTATTAAGTCAGAGAAGGAAATTGATGCACTTGCTCTTGAGTGCAACCTTGCTCTATGGCATAAGTGGCTAGGGCATTTTAACATGCATAGCCTTAAGGCCCAGCATAAACACAATACCTTATCTGTGCTATCCATGCCTACCTATGTAAATGATCTCTCCTGTGATTCTTGCAATCTTAACAAGGCATGTTCAGCCCCGCGCAACCGCACTGCATCACAAAAGCATGCGACTGTTCCTCAGATATTTTCTCCTGATCTACGGGGTCCCTTTCACGTGCCCTCACCGTACGGCATGCGTTACTGCCTAATGGTCGTCGACCACCACGCAGATTTTATGTGGGCCAGATTTATGAAATCAAAGGACGAAACATTCTCGCAGCTGGAGACCATTCTGCCGGACGCGCGGTGTCATGCTCAGCTTGGTGCACTTGCTCCGTTCACTAACTTCGATTCCGATTCGATTTTTGAATCTGCTGAGCGACAGCTAATGTGCACCAAACCGTGGTTCAACACTAAGTTTTCTACCCCGTATACACATCGTCACATCCTTGGGAAGGCTGAGCGCCCGTGGCGACCACTTCGAGACTGTGATTCCTCCATGCTGCACGCCATGTTTTTCCCGAACCGCCTGTGGTCGTGCGCCATCAGCACCGTTGTGCATTTGCGTAATCGCACATCCAATAGGACTGTTGGCCCGGCTTGGGGGGGGGGGTTCCTATCACTCTCCTCACGGTTGTGGTTCAACCTTCCGAGTGTTTGGGTGCGATGTTTTCTCCAAAGTGTCGGACAACCTTCGTCGTGCACAAGCTTGGCATGAAGGCCTTCCGCGGCGTGATGGCGGGATACTCACCACACTCCCATGGGTGCCGTGTATACAATCCCACTTACATACCCATTACCACGTATGTACATGTCAAGTTCCAAGATATTGTCCCGGGGTTTGGTACATCGCAGCCCGTCGACTCATCGATTGATGTGTGTTTTACTACGCTGACGATGACTTGGCCAATCATGTCCTTCCCTCATCTGATGAGGAGAGGTTGGCTATCGCACGAGTCCATATGACCCTTTGCCAAACAGTGAAAGACCTTCACGGCTCCGTGGGCCATCTGCCTATTCTGAGGACTACGTCGCTCATGTGTCTACGGTTCCATGCATGTGTGTCACCAACAAGTGCTCCCCTGACATGTCTAAAGACGTAGAGGACTTCGTGCATGTTCTTGATTTCTGCCGCCACGAGTCCTCTGAGGCCACCTCAATTGTTGTTGCCTTGGTGTTTGCCAATGTCTTTTATTGAACCGATATCCTACAAGGCCACGTTGGTAAGTCCGCATTCCGCCGACGGGCAAAAAGCCGTGCAGCTGGAATTTGACTCCGTGACCACTAGCCGGACTCGAGACCTAGCTCCCGTGCCTGCTGGTTGCCGCGTTGTCAACAATGTGTGCGTATACAAGGCTCAAACGGGCGCATATGGGGTTGTATTACGGGACAAAGCTCGTTTTGTCGCTAAGAGTTGCATTCAACGCGAAGGCCCCGCGACTACACCGATACATTTATCGCCCGCCAATCGCCTCGTGAGCCTTCGCCATTCTTCGCCATTGCGGCTGCTCACATTCTCGAGCTTGGGGGCCTTGCCATAGATACCGCCTTCTTGTACGCATCCATTAAGGAGGACGTCTACATCCGACAACCCATGGGTTTCGACGACGATACATGGAACGTGTGCCACCGCCGTTGCATGTGTGGTTTGAAGCAATCACCTCGTGAGTTTAACGAACTTCTTCGAGACGTGCTAGTGGATGAGGGTTGACTTCAACTTTGTTGAACGTGGTATGTACGGTTCGATAAGGAAGATATTGAAACTTGATGTGTGATGGTTACATGTACGCTAACAAACAACCTTGGGTGACGGCATGTGTCGAGACAAAAGAAGTGATGGAGAATAGAGTTGCTAGCTATCTATAGTCGAACTAACACTATCGCGCGTCATCCACTCTAGTCAATGTACTACACATACGGACCACTAGCAGAGCATACGTTAGCTCTCTATAATTAATCTACTGTAGGAATTACATACAACACTCCCCCTCAAGATATCTAAGGGATGTCTTGTAGTCGATGGAGGTGAGCTTGTCACCCCTCTACGGGGTGAATCGTTGCATAAATGCGGAGGTACTCAGGATGGCGCTCCGGTGTTTCACGAGTTCATGTCCAAGTAGTGGCTTAGTCAACATGTCGGCCACCATGTCACCTGTTGGCATGTATCGTAATTTGATGGTTCCCAATTGCACGCGATCCTTCACGAAGTAATACTTCAAGTCGACATGCTTGGTCTTCTCGCTCACCAACGCCTTCTTTGAGTAGGCGAGGCAACTCCGGTTGCCCTCCCATACTGTGGTCATCCCGCTGATTGGTTGGCTAAAGACTTCAAAGGGCATCTATCGAATGTGAATTGCCTCTTTGGTGGCGTCCGCAGATGAGAAGTACTCCGCTTCGCACGTAGACTTTGCGACACATGATTGCTTGCGTTGCTTGTAGCTTACTGCCCCTCTGCCTAGTGTATATAGCAAACCTTACCAAACCGAACGCCGTGTCTCGTTGTCGTTGCCCTAGTATGCATCAGCAAAGCCAATATATATAAGTTTGAGTGAGTTATCCGTACCCCCTCCCATCATCAACGTCAGACTCATGATGGGTGTGCCCTTAAGATAGCGCAACACTTTCTTCATGGCTTGCATTTGAGCGTCCGTAGGGTTGGCTTGTGCCGAGCCGAGAATGTTGACAGCAATCGATATGTCCGGGCGTGTGCATGCGGCGGCAAATTGGAGGCTACCAAGCAAGTTGGGGTAGATCTTGAGCTCCTTCCATTTGAGTGGCACGGGCGTCCACTTAGACATAGCCGCAAGGAAGCTTGGGTCCATGGGCAGGCAAGAGGGGTTGCAGTCGGACGTGTCGTGCTTATCGAGCAATTCGCGCATGTACTTTCCCTTATCGAGGCTGATGGTGCGCGCAAGTCGGTCCCGGGTGATGTGCATGCCATTTATGTCCGACAACTCTCCCTTGTCCTTGATTTCAAACCGCGACCGGACTATAGCAGTGAATGCCACGCGCCAAGCAATGTTGTTGCACGCGACAAGAATGTCATCGACATAGACTGCGATCATGCTGAAGATCCCGTCCGGCCCAAATATGTAGATGCGGTGGTTAGACATGAGCTGCCGCTAGCCTTGAGCCACAAGCATGTCGCGAAAGAGCTCGTTTAACTTTCAAGGCGAATGACTCAAGCCGTACATGCAGCGTCACATGTGGCACACGTTAGAGGTGCCGTCGTCGAACCCAAGAGGCTGCCTAATGTATACATCCTCCTTAATGGATGCGTACAAGAAGGCGGTATCAATGTCAAGACCACTTAGCTCGAAATCATGAGCGGCTACTTGGCCGAAGATTTCGGATAGCAAATGTCTAATGTGAATAGGCTCCTCGGTGGCGTCCGCAACGGAGAAGGACTCCGCTTCGCATATAGACTGTGCGACGCATGACAGCTTGCGCGACTTGTAACTTACAGTCCCTTTGCCTAGTGTAAAGAGGATACATGACCTTGAACGCCGTGTCTCGCTGTCGTTGCCCCATTTTGCATCTACAAAGCATGTTGGAGTGTGTTGTCCGTATGTTATACCCGTGCGTCTACATCTTTTGAGGCAGATGGCGTCTTCGCCATGATCGCCCTTTATGTTGATGACATCCCAGTTGCGTGCAACAACAATGCCTCGCGCATAGCCTTCACCGCGCACGTCCGTTCTCGGCTCGACATCAAGGACCAAGGCGAAATGCTTGACATAATTGGCAACACATCACCATGGACCGCATCGCGCATCATCAACCTCTATCACGGCAAGTATGAGCGCGAACTACTTGACAAGCACGACATGACTAATTGCAAGCCCTCGTGCTTGCCCATGGACCTATGCTTGCTTGCGGCTATTTCTAAGCAGACTCCCATGCCCCTCACGGGTAAGGAGCTCGAGATATATCCCACCTTGCTTGGTAGCCTCCAATATACCGCTTTCTGCACACGCCTATACATCTCGAATGCGCTCAACATCCTTGGCTCGGGCCAAGCCAATCCTACAAAGGCTCACATCCAAGCCCTAAAGAAAGTGTTACGCTTTCCTAATGGCACACCCATCATGAGCCTAACGTTGGAGGAGGGGTTACGGACATAATACTCCAACATGAAGACTTTGCCGATAGAGAATGGGGCAACGACAACGAGACACAAGGTCAAGCTTCCTCTTCACATTGGGTAGAGGGACCGTCAACTGTAAGTCACGGAAATAGTCACGCGTCGCATAATCTACGTGCGAAGCGGAGTACTTCTCAGCTGCGGACGCCACCAAGGAGGCAATTCACATTCGACAAATGCCCTTCGAAGTCTTTATTCAACCAGTCAGCGGGACGACCACAATATGGGAGGACAACCGGAGTTGCCTCGCCTACTCAAAGAATACGTTGGTGATCGAGAAGACCAAGCATATCGACTTGAAGTACCACTTCGTGAAGGATCGCGTGCAATTGGGAACCATCAAATTACGGTACATGTCAACACGTGACATGGTGGCCGACATGTTGACCAAGCCACTACTTGGACATGAACTCGTGAAACACCGGAGCGCCATCTTGGGTACCTCCGAACCCATGCAGCGATACAACCCGTAGAGGCGTGAGGAACTAACTTCCATCAACTACAAGATATCCCTTAGCTATCCTGAGGGAGAGTGATGTAAGCAATTTTACTGTAGGTCAGTTACAGACAGCTACAATGTATGCTCTACTAGATGTCCTTACGTACAGGACATCGACTAGAGTGCCTGACGCACGATAGTGTCGGGCAGCCTACAGATAGCTAACATGCTCCATCACTTCATTCGTCTCAACCCCAACAGACGTCACCCAAGGCTGGTTGTTAGCATACCTGAGACTAGCACACCGCAAGCTACAGTGTCTTCCTTACTGAAACGTGCATACCACGTTCAACAGTAACCCTCGGCAAATTCGTATGTGCTTTGTCATTACTAACAATACTGTCGTCCGGCTTAAGTAATAGGGCTTCACCTAAAATAACGCCCTCTTATTATCGGAAAGGAACACAGACGTAGCGAGTGGATGCAGTCACACGTGCAAGGGCTGGCACAGAACACAGACGCGCGGTATGCTTCTTTACAGAATGTCCTAGCAATAATAGAACTGGCTTCCTCGAGAAACATAACTGCAGTTCCAATATACAGTTGTATATCGACGGTACAACATAGTAAAAAGTAAAATCTTTATTAGACGTCCGCGCTGGTCTATATCACCGCGCTTCTGCCAAAATACTTGTCCTCGTCTAGGCTATCATATGCCAGCCGAAAGCAGCATGACGGAAAATAAACGCGACGTCTGGACTTCTGCACTGTCTCATTGTCGGTCTGTTGACACATGCGCGTAGCACGCGCACCGCCAGTGTTATCCGTGCGTGTATGATTATCACGACGTCATATTCAGCACAAAGTTCGCAAGTCCACGCAATCGCGCATCAACAAGGAACAGTCCCGATAAGGAACGTAAGAATTTACGTTGGACGTTCAGTTGCGGCCCCGGTACACATTCTAGCAGCAGCAGAGGCGCGATGAGTAGCAGACGCGGATGAGGGCTTCCAAGTCTAAGTAATCCATCAGAACGTATCTTCAATAACAGTTAAAACCTCCGTCGGGGTTGGCCTCTGTGTTGGGTCCTTTGTCAGCATTTGCTGTATCACAGCCTTCGAAGACTGGGACACAGATTCCCAAATCGGATTTTCTTGCTCATAAGCCGCGTCTCCACGGCAGATGGCCGTCATTAACTGCAGCAATGTCGTTCCGGCGAAAGGGTAGGTATCCGATAGAAGGGTGTAAAAAACCACTCCAGCTGACCAAACATCGACGCGTGTCCCATACCTCGCACGAGTTGAAATGACCTCTGGCGCGACATACAAAGGGGTTCCGCAGCGATCAGACAGATGAGCCTTGGCGGCGGTGAGCTGCCCGGCGAGGCCAAAGTCGACAATCTTCACGATAGGCGGGCCCTCACGCTCCGCGAGAACGATGTTCTCCAGCTTCAAGTCTCGGTGCACTATTCCTTTGTCATGGATATACGTCAGTGCTCCAAGAAGCTGCCTCATAATCAGCCGTGCTATGTCCTCGTGGAAGGCACCGTGGTTCGTCATCTCAGTTTGGAGGTCAGGCCCACGCAGGAGTTCAAACACAATGAGCAGCGACTCTGGCGTATCGAAGTGCTCGCGGTACTTGACCACGTTCGGATGATTCATCTGCTTCAACAGGTGAATCTCTGTCTTGGCGGCCTCGCGCTCTCGGTGCTCCGTTATTATTTTGCAGGCCCACTCCAGTCCAGTGGCACGGTCAACTACCACCCGAACTGCGGAGGAAGAGCCAACGCCGATGGTTTCGCCCAGAACGTACTTCGTATGAAATGACGTACTTGCGTTGCCTGCTTCCTTTGCCCGCCTCCACGACTCGACTGCTGCCGTGACAGAGGAGGTCGGTTGCTTGCTCTCAATCGCCGCCGATTGTAAATTGCCCTTGGGCGAAATACCAGGGTCTGACATCCTTTGACGCCTGCTAGTTATGGATGTTGCGTCGATGCAGAGATTCATCGTTGAGTGTCAAACACAGTTGTCCTGCCAGCAGTAGCGGTGCCCCCCTGATGAGATATCGCCTCCGTGTTTATTACCAAAGATTTCGAAATACAGAAATATCTCTGACGGTGCTTAGATACGGCTTTCGATGGTCGGTGATATTAATGTGCCTGCACTCTGGTGGTTTTGTCGACTATTTATTGTATCGCGCTGCGCCTGACTGAATCGCTGCGGTCCGATGAACATTTACTCTGCGCTCCACGATGAGGCTTCTTCAGGAACAGCGCACGGCCACGTAGCTGCATGAACAGCTTCTGGTACATGGGAAATGCGCGCGGTGGTACAGAGTACCGAAAATCTCATCCACGCTAATCACTGCACCGTTACACCGTAAGTATCATCCCAGCACACATTGTCTGAAATACGCCGTATCTCGAAACAGGTAGTGCTTGTAATAACTTTGCAAAAAACGGCACTCGTGGCTGTGCCGATGCTTCTGCCGCCCGAGCAACTTCAGTGCTGCGCCGGAAAATATCGCATTTTTTGCAGTGATCGCTGCCATACACAGGGATACTATGGGTACTCGTACCTGTACCTGCTAAATGTGGGTACTGCTGATACCATCAGTACCTGGCTGTACCATCATCAGTACCTGCTGCCGCATTTTCAACGGCGAATGGTATATGCACCTCATCATTTTCCACCTGCTGCGCTTTTGACAGGCCCTCAAAGAAAAAAATGCAGTTTTACATAAATGAAGTGTTTAGGGTTTGGGGTTTGGTTGGACTTCATGGCTCCGCACCGTCATCTTGTTGTTGATGTGACGGTTACAAGTGCTCGCACGAACACCAACGTTCCTCGTATAGGTGCTCGCCTTCCACTCCCTGGCAGCCTTGCATTGGGAGCTCAGCAAGGCAAACTTGATGCGGACCTCCGCACTTCCGCTTTGCTTGGCACGCCTTGGATGGGGGCCGGTTGGCGCCGATGGCGGCTGAGTTGGTCGATCGCTTGGCTATTTTGGTGGCTGTTCGTCGCTTCTCTGGCATGGGGGCCGCTGACTCTCGTTCCTTGCGCTCTGAAAGTTATGTCCGTATGCAGCATTTTGATCGTCGATCTATTTCTCTTCCGTTTCGGCGTTTTTTGGGGGATGTGCGACGAGAATTCATGCAACGTCTTTCTGCTGCTCTTCATGGCACTCTGGGTTCTTATCTCCGCGACGCTTTTCAGGAGGGCAGTGCTGGTGCTGTGGCATGCCTTCTTGTTCCTCGGGCTTAGGTTTTTTCCTCCTTTTTTTTTTTTTTTTGCTTGGTGGCCTCCACTGCTTTTTCTTGTAAGAAAGTGTGTTTTACATAAATGAAGTGTTACAGGTGGTTTTTTCTTCCTTTCTTTCTTTTTCTTGCTTGGTGGCCTCCACTGCTTTTTCTTGTAAGAAAGTTTTGAGGAGATAAAAAAAAAGTGTTACAGGTGCTCTATCATATGTACTGCAAGCGCGTCGCCATTTTACTCAAAACATCGCCGCTGTATGTACAGGTACCTGTACCCTACCAACGGAAAATCGGAGATTCGCAAAATACACGCCTTGAATAAAAAATGTTCTTTACTCTTTTCTTTGTCCTCGTGTCAGTGCATGCATGCGAAGAAAAAATACAAGAAGCACTGGAGGAACGTGGACATGGGCGGAAAAAGTAAATAGAGATACGGACTATATTGAATAAAATCTTGAGGACGGCAAATGCATAATTCCATACAGTAGTGCCTCCTATCAATATTTACGGTTGAGATAATACGTAAGTCAGATTGCGTACCTGTATGGGCAATCAGGTGGTGCTTGTACCTTCGAAGGCAGGATTGTATGATTGTTATTTTCATCTTCAAGGATAATGTATGGTAAAGCCACTGTTCGAATAAGGGAGAAACGAGAAATACCGCTACTTCTCGGTACGGGTACTGTAGCGACCCATGTTCGAATGACAGATATCGGCCAAAAAGATAAATCGTTATTTTTCCCGGCGGGAGAAACGGCGCCAAATCGGGAGAAATGACCCCCTATTTCTCCCGCTGGAGCGACATTTCTCCCGCCGGGAGAAATAACGATTAGTACTTAACCTTTTAACATCCCCTGTCATGTCATCGCCCTCGACCCGTCGCGCCCCGCCATCGAGCGCCATACAGGAAGCGGCTGCTCACCATCGCCCTCGCTCTCGCCGCCCCCGGGCCATTCCCTCCCACAACCTCGCCACCCGAGCCCCCCATGTGCTCAAAGCGGCCGCCAGGTTTGCGAAGTCCACCGCGTCGTCTCCATCGGCTGCCGCGGCGACCGGTAGAACGTAGGCGACCAGAAAGCCGACGGCCGACAGTGCACACAAGCGGCGCATCTTCGCTGCCGCAGCTCGTGGATTGCACTTGCAGTGGCAAAGGCAGGGCGGGATGCGGTGGGGCGGTGGTGCGTCTGGCTAATGAGCTGGCGGTGGAGGCGGAATGAAGCGCATGGACTTCGTCGCCTGTAGTCAAAGCCCTCGCGCCTCCTGTACTTTAAATGCGCGCAAGACTGTATTTCTCCTGCCGGACCGGTATCTGTCATTCGAACAGACCCGTACGAATTGCGGGTACCCGTACGTTATTTCTCGGGCGGCAGTACTCGGGCTGATTTCTCCCCCCGCATTTCTCCCTTATTCGAACAGTGGCTTAAGGACCCTTACCCGGAATTTCCATCATTCTTTGTCAAATTATGTGAAGCTTTTTCCCTCCTTTCTCATTTTGTTTTATTTCCGGTGCCTATCGTTTCTGGTCTGTGTTCATGTTGTTTTTCGTATGATCCATTCTCTTTCCACTGCCTTTGCTTGAAAGAATATCTGGGGAACAAGATAATGATGGAAGGCTGGGATATATCGCAACAGGTAGTGATACCGGTACAATACTGTACTACGCGAAGACAGCATGAACGTGCCATTCCCTTCTCAATTGGCTGGCGGCCGACGTGCGCATAAATATATTGAATGAAGCAGTGTGCGCGTATCAAGCATCATCATCAGGCGATTTATGTGTTCGAGGCGAAGGCACTGCTTTTTCTTGTAGAACATTATTAAGATTCGAGGCGAAGGCCTATATTTCGCTATTCGAGTTGTACAACAAAGGAACGAGATACATTTACAAAGATAAAAATTCTTTCGCCCCCCCATCCCATCCCCCCCTTTTCCCCCTCCTCGGGGCGCCTTCGCTGCGTCCCTTGCCCCTACGTCCTCCTCTCTTCCTCCCCTCTTGGTTTGGGGAGACAAGGGGATGGCTTTGTCCCTTCTCCCGTGCATGGCGCTGCTCCCCCGGACCCTTTGTGTCCGTTGATCAGCCTCCGACTACTCCCCCTACCCCCTCGCCCGTTGTCTCCCCCACTCCCCTCCCCCCTTTGCTCGGCTAGCGTCCTCTGCCACTCTCGGATGTGGGTCTGGAGCTTGGCCTCCCCGCGATGTAGTGTCGTAGTTCGGTACATTTGTGGGATGTGGCCATATATGCCAACTATGCTTTTCCGAAATGAGCTCCACCTTCCACATGTGCGTGGCACTGGTGGTGCGCGTATGATTGGGACGGGAACTCGTGGTGTCATTTGTGATGGTAATGGGGTGCGCGTATGGTTGTTGATGTTGCTCATGGCGGTGCGGGCGGTGGTACGTCTATTGGCGGTGGCGTCAATTTTTGCTGGTCTTGACGGTGTTGGTGGTGTGCGTGGTGCTAGTGATGCGCGTACCAATGGTGTGAGTGTTGGTGGTGTGCATGGCGTTGATGGAGCGCGTATGAGTGGTGATGGTACTAATGGTGTGCGCGGTCCTAGTGTTGGGGGTACGCGTTTGATAACCTATTATGCTCTTAGAGGTCCTTACGGTGTACGTTTAGTCGGTGGCGCTACTAGTGGCATGCGTTGTGATAGAGGTGTGTGGGGTGTTTGTGCTTGTGCTCATGGTGTGCGTGGTGTTGGCGGTGGGTGTATGGCTTGCGTTGGTGCTCGTGCGATTGGGGTGCGTTGCGCGGGTAGTGTGAGTGGGAGTGTTACTCTGCGGAAATGATCGCCGCCAGTCCGGTTGCATAATGCGAGTGCATCGGCGCTAGGGGAACTCCCTCCGTGTGTGCATGGTGTGTGTATGGTGTATGTGAATGTGTGCATGTTGTGACGAGTGCAATCCCGTCGCATTCCGGAAGCCCCGTCCCAAGGTTGCTGCCGATCCTCCCGGCGCGACTTTCCTCCTTGTCGAGGTCCCCCTGTTAGCACTAGCATCCCGTTGCATAGTACTTATGTACAAGGTAGCTATTTGTCATTCTAGTACTTAGTGTTATGCTATTAGCGGTACTCTATTCCCTATAAGTGGCGGTCGGCCGGCCCTGCCGGTGCCTTCGCCGGCCGCCATCTCTCTCCTCCCACTTCTCTAGTCACCAAAGCCGGCCCCCCTTGTGGGGCCGGCACGACCTCCGTGTAACTATCCGTTCCCAACTCTAACAGGTTATGGGCCCTCCACCAAGTTACACTAGAGAAGCGCGTGTGTAAAGCGCTTGGCGCCACGCTAGTCCTACCTACTCCCACGTAAAAAAGAGTAGAGCGTGTGTAAAGCGCTCGGCGCCACGTTAGTAATTCATCGTCCCACCGAACCCACGCTTCGCCTTCGAGCTGGTTGTCCGCGACTGTCCTACCATCTCCCACGTAAAAAGGAGAAGAGCGTGTGTAAAGCGCCCGGCGCCACGTTCGCCCCACCCAGCTTTCTGTCTCACCCAGCCTTCAGCCTACCGATGCTCTCGACCGGATCTGGTTTTTCAGACCGACCCGCGAAAATTCGGCCCGTGCGTACTTTAATTAGTGCTGTTATTGTTTTTTCCCGAGGCAATGCCGCAACGCTCACCTTACTTAGCGAGGAGCTTAACTTTCCCACGGCGAAAAGGGGGAGTCAACACGAGCGCCCGTCTAATTTTTTTGCGTGCCTACACGCTCCTAACGGCCTTGTTGGCTGTGCTTCTTCCTCGCCGGTCGCTCTCATGCGTCGGCTAATTCCCCCGTGGACAGTTTTTCCCGCTACATGTTAGAATAGTACATTACGCAGTACATTTGGAACTGCTTCATATCGGCAACTCGCCGGTAGCGGCACGTTCTTGTGAGCGCATGTCGCTACACCTACCCGGCCGGAGACACACGCTACAAGCACTACACCTTCTACCAAGATGACACCTTCCTCAACGCAAGCTAGGACGACGTCAAGACCTCGGCTACCTTGAGGGGGGGTGTTAGCACTAGCATCCCGTTGCATAGTACTTATGTACAATGTAGCTATTTGTCATTCTAGTACTTAGTGTTATGCTATTAGCGGTACTCTATTCCCGGCGCCCGCCGGCGGCGCAGCGGCGGCGGCCCCGGAGAGGGGTGCGCTCGCAGGCCCGTCGGCACCTACCTCTACCTCCACGCGGTGGGCGCTGGTAACCCCATAGCCGTGCCAGGCTTGGCACGGTAGGGGGCTGAACGAGGTACCGGCAGCTGCGATCCGCGGGATCAGCAGCTGTCGGGAAGCCCTATACGGAGGGTTTTGGAAAACATAATATCCGTACACCGGCACATGGATCTCCCGCTCGGCCTATCCGATATGTCTTTTCCGCGACTAAATACTCGCAGATACTCTCCCGACGATGGGGCGGGGGCGGCGTTTGCGAAATATTTTTTGGCGAAATGGGGTACGGACGGATCAGCGGAGGGACGAGGGTGTTGGAGCTGGCGGCGGACAGCTGGGAAGCAGCGCTTGGGACAGCGCTCGCTAGCAGTCGCCAGCCCTGTGAGAGTCTTAAGTCTCCCCTGGGGCGAGGCCTGATGCTACGCAGGACGGAGGCTGGTCGCAGCCGGAGGAGCGGCACGGTCTGGCGGCGGCGGTCCTTAGGATCGCCCGCCGCCGGAAAAGCCCGGTACGGGGGTTTTTGGAAAAATTCCCGTACCCACCATCTTTTGAGGACCGGCGACTCGATCCCTGTGTTCTTCCAACCCCTTCCCTAGTCGGTACCCGGTTATCGATAGGCTGCCTCAGGCAGTGTGCCTAGGGTTATCGTAACGGCACACTGCTCGTAAAGGCGACCCCCTAACAACGTAAACCACCGGGGGAGGGTACGGACGGCCACAGCGCGATCATATAGGTGTTGGAAACAGACGGGAAAAGGACAGGGGACAGGAGAAAATCTGGCTCGGGGGCAGGAGAGCCAGCCGGACACCTTCTGCAGCCTAGTTATTCTCTCTTCTCAGCCCCCGAAGGAGGAGAGAAGACTCGGCTAGGTGGCGAGCTGCGTCGAGAGGAGCGGCTAATACCTCGGGCGGGGTGGAGCACGGATCGGGGCGGGACCGACGACGACCTATGCGAGGGGGGTTTTTCACCTGCCTTTCCCCCCAAGCTCCGGCACGACCGGAGTCGCACGGGAGCCGAGGTCAGGCAGGTTCGCCTCGACCAGCTCCAGCTGGACAGCCTTGCTGATCAGCGACCCCGCAGCGGCTGGAGCAGGCCGCGTAACGTGGAGACTAGCGACATTTTATTTTTCATACTGTATCCAAAAAATATTACGTATAGATCAAAAAATTATAAATACCTGGATACGGGTATGTTTTAGACGGTATCGTTACTGCCATTGGAGAGGTTGGGATTAGTGGTTCACGGTCTACCTCACGCTTAGAAGTCCAACTACAGGTTGAGCATAGCAAAAGGGGGGGCCCAGAGACAGCAGCCGGTTTTTACTGGTATTGTTGTAAACAATTTCAATTTCAAATTACTCTATTCCCTATAAGTGGCGGTCGGCCGGCCCCGCCGGTGCCTTCGCCGGCCGCCATCTCTCTCCTCCCACTTCTCTAGTCACCAAAGCCGGCCCCCCTTGTGGAGCCGGCACGACCTCCGTGTAACTATCCGTTCCCAAGTCTAACACCCCCGCGCCGTCACCTCGAGGGCAGGTGAGGGGGGCCGAGATAGCCGTATAGAAAATGCTACCGCTCCTGCCGCCGCGCTGTTTCCCGGCCATTTCCGGCTTTTTTCTGTTTGGTACCCGGGTACATGTCTCGAAACCAGCCAGCGACCGTGCCCTCCATCCACCGTTCGCGCGACCGTTCTCGCACCATTGTTTCGAATGCGAGCCTCCGCGCTTACCCGGGCTCGCACATTCTAATATTGGGTGTGCCTAGCGATAGTGGGTATGAGAGGTAGAGTAGGGCATGATCGCAATTGCCCGATCCAAAAGGCCGCGGGAGCACGGAAATTATTCGAAGCCGGGTATTAGGTATTCGTACCGTGTTTTACAGCGGCGGCTGATCCTGAGGGTCGCCGCCGCCAGACCTCGCCGCTCCCTTCGTCGCGACACTCATGATGCTACTGGTGTTGTGCTGCCCCCCCCCTTGCGTCAGCTAGACGTCAACGTGTTGGTCGACGAGTAGCGAGCGCCCTTTCCATGCGCTACTTACCGGCTGCCCGCCGCTAGCTCCAAGACTCTCATTCATCCGCTGATCCGCCCATACCTTCGTCGCCAATTATTTTCTTAGATACATGCGCCACCCCCCAACTAGGACGGCATCCATGAATATTCAGTCGCAAAAAAATATCAAATGGCCCGAGCGGGAGATCTTCGCGCAAGTATTGTACAAATAATATGTTTACAGCACTCCGTATTGAGGCTTTCCGACTGCTACGGATCGCGCGGATCGCAAATGCCGGTTTTCACCCCGCCTAGCCCCCAACCGTGCGAGGCATGGCACGGCTATAGGGTTACCAACGCCCACCACGAGAAGATGGGGGTGAGTGCAGACGGGCATGCGGGCGCACCCCCCTCCGGGGCCGCCGGCGGGCGCCCTTGCTGTGGGAGAGTATGTTAGTGACATGCGCTATGGAAAAGGGTAAGTAATGGGGTGGGTGAGATTAGGAGAAGGTGGTAGATGCATGTTGATTGTGGTGTACAATTGGCGGAGTGGGTCGGGGGTGAGATGGTGACGGATGGGGTGAGGAGGTGTGTATTATAAACGGATTCTAGTGTGTTGTTGAGGTCGGTAATTGCTGCGTATGAGGGCAAAGAGGATAAGGCGAGGGGGTTGGCGACGAAGGAAATGTCTACCATCGAGCGTGTGCCGAATGGTAGTGTGGAGTGTGTGTGTGTGTGTGTGTGTGTGTGTGTGTGTGTGTGTGTGTGTGTGTGTGTGTGTGTGTGTGTGTGTGTGTGTGTGTGTGTGTTGGTCAGGGGGTGGGAATGTGCTTGCATCGTTGGGGAGGGCGTACACATGGTGAGTTTATGGCGAGGTTATGTGTTTGGAGTGGTGGTGTGGTGTGTGTGTCCGCATCGGAGGAGGATAAGGATGGTAGTGTTGGGAGAGTGAGAGGCGGTGGAGTGGGCACTGGTGATAGCGTGTTCCATGGCGCGACGCATGCATTCGTGGTCGTATTCCGGGTTCGCGATGACAGTGCCGTGCCATGTATGTGAAGCGTCGCTGCAATTTGATGAGAAAACGGTGTCTTCTACGTAAAGTGAGTGGTATGTGAGGGATTTGTTGAGGGGATCTAAGTATAGTTCTGTTTGTGTATAGAATGTAAAGCGGAGGGCAGAGAAGAGGTCCTCTCGAGTGGCCTAGCGATTACGTGTGGTGGTAATGGTGGTGGTGATAGAATTTTCGAGCGAGTGCCGAGCCTAGTGATGAGGTGGCAGACCTCCTCTTCGAGCGTGCGTCGTGTGAGGTTGGGGTGGGAGAGTTGGTAGATGTGTCAGATGCAGGTCCGGAGAGGGTTGTGACTGCGTGGATGTCGGCAGTGCAAAGGGTGGTTGCGTCGTGTATGGTGGAGTGGGCGTGGATGGTGAATTTGCCGGTCGGGGGCATGTTAATGTCGGAGTTGATGGGGTCGGGATTGGAGGAGATGAGGGGGTGTTACCAAGGAATGGGTCCGGGGTCGGGTAGGATGGGGAGGTGGTCGAGACGAAGCCATCATTGAAGGCTGAGAGGGCAATGGGGGTGGAGGGGGTCTCACTGATGGTGTCGTGGAGTTGGAGGCAAGGAGCATAATGGGCGTCATGGAGACAGATGAGGTCGTGTGTTTGGCCACAATCGCACAAGTTGCATTACCACGTGTCGGGACCCTGTGCTCGGCGGCAGTGGGAGTGGACAACGAAGTGCGGGCATGTGTTGTATGGGGTAGTGGGGGTGGGATGAAGGAAGATATGGCAGATTGAGTAGTGGGATGGGGAGGGAATAGGAAGACATACCGAGGTGGAGGTGGAGGAGAGGAGGCGGAAACTGTCGTCGAGCTGTAGTTGGATGTCCCATTCTATGAGGTGTTCCGGTGCCCATTCTACCATGGATTGGGGTTGGCCGGATTTTTTTGTCTTTATGTTTGGAGAGGGTGCGTGTGATGTCACATAGAGGGTAGGAGGTGTCTGTAGGTGAGAGGTATTCCGCACCGATGTGCTTGGTGAGGGCGAGTTTAGGAGTGGTGTTGATGCAGGGTGGGCGGATGCCGGAGGTGAGTGTGGTGGAGGAGCTAGGAAGGTGGAGGAACAGGTGGGGAAACCAAGATTGGTGGATAGTAGTGGGGAGGGGTGGCTTGTTTAATGGTTGATTGTGTGAGGGGCTAGCAATTGGAGATGGTGTCGTGGAATTTATTGAGGATTGCGGCTACGAGATAGATGGTGACAGAGATGGAGTCGCTGGCCCTATCGAGTATGTATATGGACTTGCATGGCTTGAGGAGGATGGCCAGGGTGTCGTCTTGGCGGGTGAAGTGGGCGCGGACTGTAGAGGTGATGGGGTTGGTGAGGAAGAGGGGGGGATTTGGTGGAACATGTTGCCAGCGTCGCGGTGGTCTTTGACTAGGCATATGAAAGCATGTGTCAACGAGCGTGGTTGGCATACCGAGTTGGCGCATGTGTTTGAACATGATGCGGTGGTCAGCGGCATTGAAGTCGCCCTTGAAGTCCGCGTATATGATGTAGATACTTTGTTATTGATTGTGGCGTCCTTTGTCATCTTGATGATGAAGGCAAGTGCGTCGTGGATGCTGCGGAGGAGTCGGAAGCCGTCTTGTTGTTCACTGATGATATGCCGTAGGTTTCTCCGTACTCGGAGCCTTTGATCAAAGTTGTTCATAGTTAAAGCATGTTGCTTATGAGGGCAATAGGGCGGTGGTTATCGAGGAGGGTTGGGTCAATTGTTTTGTGTAGAAAACATGTGGTGCTATGGGACTAGTCGGGGGGGTGTAAGCTTTGTGTGCGAGTAGGGAGATAAGGGAGAAGAGGGCGGAGTGGGTGGCATTGGAGAAGAATCTATGATTTCATGGGTGATACTGTCCGGCCCGGGGGCCTTTCCAGTGCCGAGAGGGTGGGCCGTTTTATTGCATGTGTCACGCGTTATCATGTCGGCGAGGTTGACGGTGGGGTCACCTCGGGTTGTGTGTACGAAAGGGTCGGGGTTGTCGGGGTTCTCCCACGGTGGGACGGGGGGTCCAAGCGGGGTGGTGCGAGCGAGTGCTTTATCGAAGTGGGTGTGAACGGCGGCCATGACATCGTGGGGGGAGTCCACTACTGTCGAGTCCGAGCTGGGGTTTTTATGTAGGGTTGAGGCGGTGGTACTATTCGAGAGGAGGACGTCTTTGATTTTGAGGAGTCGATGGTGCGATTTCGGGTTAGCGTCGTAGGCGGTACTGGCTTGAATTTCGATTTTTACAATTGAACCCTGGTGGTGGCTTGGAAGAGGTTGCGTTTGCGTTATTGGCATTTGTATGTGATGGTGTTGGGGGACAATTCTTTTGATGTGTGTAGGAGGGATTATGCAAGGGGGAGTGAACAGTGTTTCTTTCAGCAACGTCGGAGGGCTTTTACGAGTTTGTCGTAATACTGTCGGGAGCCATGAGAGGTGAGGGGAGGTATTCGGGGCTTTTGGGGGAGAGTAAAGGCCAAATGGTCGCGGCGTGGTCCATGTGATTAAAGAGGAGGGTGGTGAAGTCGGACGCGAGGGTGTCCATGTCATATGTAGAGGCGGTGGCCATGGATGTGTTGAATATTGCGGCGTGTAGTGAGGCAGTTTGGTTGATGAGGTCGGGTGTTTTGTTTGGTATCCTTTAATGTGTTGTTGTGTGAGGGGGAGTTTGAAGTTGTATTTGCGGGTGGAGCGGGGTTTGGGTCAGGGGTTGTCGGGCGAGGGGTGTCGAGCAATAAGGGAGGAGGGAGCGAGGATGACTAGGTGTACGGT
>JAPMLY010000719.1:46918-91224 GCA_026401115.1 Tetraselmis chui
CCAGTTCTTAGCTCGCCGCTTACTTCCCCATCCGCGAACTATGTCGTGGCAGTGTCTAATATTCCGTATCTTTGCCGAATTATGTTTGCTTCTCTGCTCGTACGCCTTCAAAGTTCAATATACCCTCACAACCGCCCCGACTAACCCTACCCGTCCCCGTCCTTTGCGCGCCCTCCCGTAGTGTGGACAAGTTCTACAACCAGTGCGACCCAGAACGCGAGAATTTGTGTCTGTATGGTTACGCCGATAAAACTTGGGAAGTTAACCTGCCGGCGGAGGAAGTGCCGCCAGAGATTCCTGAGCCCGCTCTCGGCATTAACTTTGCCCGCGGCGGCATGGCGGTAAGCCTCCCCCCCCCCCTCCCTTTTGTTTTTCATGACGAAATATCACCTGTCGTAAACTTGTTGATGAGCTATTATCGGCGGGCTGATAGTAGTGTGGGCTTGGTCGGTTGCAGAAAAGCGACTGGTTGCAGCTGGTTGCAATGCACTGCGACACTTGGCTCCTCTCGGTGGCCTTTTTCAACGGGAGCAGACTCGACGCACAGCAGAGGTGAGCGTTAGGACTCGACAAAAGCCCTCCTACTACCTCCTTGCACCCAAGATCATTTCCCATGTTCTTGTCCGCCACCCCTGCGCACTGGAGAGGGTGAGTACCTGTGAGTCGTTTTTCGTGTGTATCTATTTTCTTACCTGGAATACTTGTTTCGGTGTCGCAGGGCAGAGCTGTTCAATATGATAAACGCGCACAACACTCTGCATGAGATAGTCGGTGGGCGCGCCAAGTCGAGCGGTAAGCCAAAAGTCGGTCGACCCGGCGGTAGTGGGCAGAAGATGAAAAAGTTGTCGGATAAATCGGGTAACCCGCAGCACAAGGCGAAAAAAATGAAGGCCGCCGCTGCCGCTGCCGCGGCGGGCCTCGAGGCTGACGAAGATGATGGCTACGACGACGGCGATGGCGACGCGTGTCCCTCTTGCGGAGGGTACTACAAGAAGGACGAGTTCTGGATTGCCTGCGATGCTTGTGAGACCTGGTACCACGGCAAGTGTGTCAAGGTGGGTTTACAAACGTCATCCTCCCTCTTTGAGTCAAAGTCTAGGTTTCGTGAAAGAAAGCACTAGTATGGGACAGCAGTAGCCTTCGGTCTCTCGCATGCAGCTCGTATGCATACCTCGACGTGCGTCGGAAGTGTCGTAGCTCACAAGGGTCGCTATTCGGCTCGAACCAGCGAAGTTGGTGCTGCCGGTGAAGTGACGGGACTGCACGGACACGGGATTGTAGCCCTCGGTCTCTCGTCGGCCCTTAGTACGCACACCGGTGTTGGTACGCACCAAGATGGCACTATCGGTGAAATAGCAAACGATATCGTCGCTGGTTGGAATCCTCCCCAGAGCTGCACACCGTATCGCAGCTGCCTTCCATAGCTTGCAAAGTTTCCTCTTTTAAAGTGGTATCTTATTCGTAGATAAATTGAAAACGTGGTAACCGAATAAAAAACTCGGCACTTCCAGAAAACATTGGTATGGCGCAGCCGTATCGCGGTTTATGTTTGTTGCGCCCTAAAAGCGACAGAAGCGCTCCGTGTTCACACAAGCACGCTATGGTACACTATGGTATACGCTATGGTATTTTGGACGGAATTCGGTGCCTGGCAAATTATCCTTTAGCATATCGCTCTCTGTCCTGATGACGATCCTGATCTTTTGGCTTTAGCTCTATCGTTACATCTTGCGCGGACAGGAGTGTGATATGACAACTGACTCCCCTGTGTAACTGCATACTGCATCAGATGTCGCCCCAGTTTGCAGAGAAGATCAAGACCTGGAAGTGCCCGAGCTGCACGAAAAGGCTAAAGATTTAGGGCACGCGACAGCTGCCAGCGTACCTTTCCCCCGTCCCAACCCCCTTCCTTTCTCCCGCTGCATGCTGGCACACCCGGCTCAGGACGCGGGCGATAGACTCTGTAAGTAGTGCCATAAACACGCACACCTGTAACGCCGTTAGGAGCTGCTGTCGTCAGGCTGACACCTCTCGCCGTTCGGAGCGCTGGCCTTCTGCTGAGGCACCCCACCGGAAAAGCAACGCCCCGCCTGCACGTCCGATGGCGTCATGTAAACAAATCTGGAGACGAGCCAACACTTAGTCCCTCGTCACACAGTTCTCTCAGTATTTTCAATCAACCATATGATAGCATGACGCCGGCCTTCCTCAGATGGCTGCCCGCAAGCAACTTCCAAGGGTAATGGCCTCCGTTGAGGGTAAAGGTACAAGTAGTATTACACGCGATGGACTGAGAGGATGGCTTGTAAGTAGCATGTCGCTGTGGGCATGCACTTTTATTATTGGGAGTCCATCTGCGGCTTACATTCCTGTCTCCCCTTTCTGAATGAATGCACCTATCTATGCTCTACGCCGCGCGTGCTGTGGAGTAACCGCCTGTGACCAACAATGCGGGGAGTAGCGCCGTCTTGATGGTCGGAAGGGGATGCATGGAAAGGATGAAAATGCATCAGAGGATGCCCTTGAACTCGGGGTTGGTCTCCAGCTCGTCCCGAATACTGTTCAGAAACGTCTGCACAAGCAAGCTACTCAATCCTTGACCTTCACTCCTCATCACCCCCCTCCCTCCCTCCCTATCTCTCCCCCTCTCTCTCTTTCTCTCCCTCTCTCTTCCACACAAACACGCACCGTAGCAGCAATCACACCCATAACGGCCTGGGGGCTGTACCTTTTTCACAGAGATGACAGGGTAGGCGATGAGGGAGATCGTTACACCCAGACGCCCAATCATCAGCGCCGTGCTCTCAAACTCGATGACCTTAAAGCGGGTAACGAGATAAGAGCGCGGAGGTGTTCAGCAACGACCGGCAGACGTGCAGGGAGCAGCAGCATCAAGGAGGTTGATGCACGGGATGGATGCTTCACGCCACAAAAATCTCTAAATAAGAAAATAAAGCAATAATAAAACTGACGTAGGTGTGAAGGTTGTGTGCATGTGTAGGTTTTTTTTCGTGAGAGTGGTCAGTGGAGTAGAAAAGGAGTAAGATGTGAAGATTCTCAGCACGTTTTGATTTACTTTCATGAGAGTGGTCAGTGGGATTAAAAAATGGCTGAGACGCGAAGAATCTGCATGCATAGGTTCCCTTCAATGGCAGTGGTCACTGAAGCTAATATGAGTAAGATTTTTTGCATGCCTGGGTTTCTTTCCTGTCAGAAAGGTATCAATGGAGTAAAAATGAGTAACAAGAGGGAAGGGAGGCGAGTGAAAGTGGGGGGGGTATGCACCGTGACAAGCATTTTGCGCTCCGGGTCCCGATGAGCCCCAAGCTCACGCCCCAGCACAGTGTACTCATATCCCTCGTGCTTCACCACCAACCTGAACTCCGTGCGCGCGATGTCCCCGGGCAGGTTCATAAACTCCTCGTCCGGCGTGAAGCGGTAAAACTCCTCAGAGGTGATATAGTCAGGACGGTCATCAACGGGGAAGGCCCGTGTCACCAAGTCTTTGCTAATGCCCTACATGCACCCACCCGCCAAACAGCTTGCCCCAGTCACTCCGCTGCTCAACGTAGTCCTCCAGCATTGCCTATTGCGAGCTTATAGACCTACAGTGCTGTGTAGTGCTGAGTTGTGTTGTGGTGAGTCTCCAGAGTGATACAGGTGTGGGAGGGAGTTGCATGGCAGGTGGCCTTACCTCTAGGCACTCCACGCCTTCGATTGGTTTCAGGACTAGGTGGTTGACTTTTGTCTTTCCGGTGGGGGAGTACCAGCGCACATAAAGGCTCAACTGCTGCGAGGTCGGCTTTTCAGCGGACTGGCCACCTTTGGCGCGCTTCTGTGCGGAAAAAAAAAATACTCAAGACTGTCAGCAGCGGTCAGCGGGCTTCCCGTAATGTGTCACCTAGGCGATGAATCTAAGGTTAAGAATAAAGTAATTACGTCAGAGTCAATGGTGGTTCATGAGACGTGCGACGCTGCAATTCTGCGGGTCGGATATGCGGAGGACCACAAAGATCTCACCAGCTCCGACACCTGTACCTGTTCCGGCGAGTCGGTGGAGGGTTTTCAACTGGAGGTAGGGTGATAAGGGGCTGTCTATAGCGAAGTCCGTACCTTCCCCGCAACAGACTTCCCGTTACCCCCGGAATTCCGTCGCGCCTTTCGTTTAGCCCGGGTGCTACTGGACGGACCCCCGTCAGCGACGGGCAAGTTTGTGCCGCGGGCGGTAGCAGCCGAGGTTGGCGAAGTCAGCGCCCCCAAACTCGGAACCCCAGCCCCATCCCCACAAGCATCCACTCCTTCCGATATACTGGGCCCGCTTCCCCGAGCTGCGTCGCCGCTACCCCTTCGCGTGCTTCGCGACTGGCTTTCGGCACGCGACGGGGCTGACGCGGACGGTGGCATCGTCGCTTTTTGGGTAAAGTGCTGTGGGTTCTACCACAGCTCTACTCAGCACGCGGCGAACCCTGACTGGCTTACAATTTCCAAAGTCTTGCAATAGACGCCGTGGCGAAGAAGATATAGTGTAATGATACGACCTGTGCTGAGCGCTGGTACTGAACCTGCGTTGTACTATCTGGAGCTCGACAGTGCCGGTGGCGAGTCGAGGGGGCAGAGCGAAGTGGGAGTCTGGAGCGAAGAGGGCGCTTGCAATATTTCTGATGATATAGCTGATGGTTGATAACGAAGCGATATGTACTACTCACATACAGCCCTGTCTCTCTACCTGTACCCCCCTGTATCGCTGGTACAGGTACGTCAGTATTCCGAGCTGCAAGTCTTGTATTATCGGATGAGGTGCCAGTGAGACGCTGGTGTGTCGACAGGTGTGTGTGCAGAAGGGCTGTGTGATGATTACAATTAGAGAACCAAACAGCAGCAGGACACACTGCTGCTTGTATCGTGTTTATCTGTAATCCTTACTAGGTCAACTATCCGTATTCACTACTGATAACGTTCACAAATGTGAACGTACATGTACCGATAGTGATGTACTTAAAATAGCCCCTCTAGATCATTGGCATTAATTCAAGTAAACTCGTCTCCACTTGGCGCCGCTCCCATGCAGCGCCTCAAGATCATCGTGTGCTTCGGCTTTGGAAGCGCCTTCGTTATGCCATCTACTAACATATCAGATGTGCCCAATGATATAGCCGCGACTGTCTTCGCATCCACCAATTCCCGAACGTAGTGGTACTTGATGTCGATGTGTTTTGTTTTGTTCGAGGCCATGGGGTTATTAGCAAGCTTAATTGCTCCCTCGTTGTTCTTATAGACTGTCGTAGCACTGCGCTTGCGTTAGTGAACATTTTTCATCAGCTGTCAAAAGTGTATTGCGCTTTGTCATGCGCTGCTGACAACGACATACTATTCCTCTCTAGTGAACAAGGCCACCACCTCTTGTTGCTTGGAGGTCCAACTGGCTGCTCCTCCGTTAAGCATGACCACCTCTCTAGATTGCGATCGTCTAGTGGTCGTGTTTGCTGCCCAGTCTGAATCAGAGAAAACTTTGATGTCCTCCGCATTGTCTTGTGATGGTCGGCCATAGGTGGTGCCCATGGGTCTCGTCCCGTTGAGGTAGCGTAACAAACGCTTGAGCTACTTCATGTGCAATTACGTCGGAGCGGTATGGCGCCTGTTGATGACGCTAATCGCAAATGTAATATTAGGCCTTGTACACATGCACGGGAAGTTCAACAGACCATCTCTTTGGAACCGATGTTAGGCATGAGTGCGGCTAGTGGTTCTCACCACTCCTTATCGCTACCTGTTGGCGCCGCCGTTCCCGATGGCACCAAAGTTGCACGCAGCGGGACCACCCGCTGCCCGCCCACCTGACGATGGTGAGGACCAATCCTCATGTCAAAGCACTCGGGACTCCACACCCCCCCCCGGATGCACTCTCGCTCGTCCTCGAGCAGATGGCCATGATTAACGCCCGTCTAGACGCACATGCGACGGAGACATCCGCTGTGCGCCACCGCGGCGCTCTTCGTGACGCACCTCATGTCCATACACAGCATCCAGTCCAGTTCCCACCACCACCATCACGCCCGTGTTTCAGCCCTCATGATCCCCCACAAGCTCCACACTCCCCCCATGGCCAGCCCTACCACAAGTGCTCCCCTGGCGCCCCGCCACCCATGTACGGCGGAGTCCCCAACTGGCCATCCCCACACCACAGTTGGTCACCCGCCCTTTCTTGTTGCCCCCCCGACCTCCAACACCCTTCGTGGGGCCATGGTGAGCGCGGAGGCTGCCGTCCCACCATCGACCCGTTGGTCATCGGCCGCGTTGTTAATGTAGCCACCGGCTTCGACAAGGAGTCTCTCAACCGCTCCATGAAGATGACGGTTCCCATCATGGGACCCAACACGGACTTCAAGCAATGGAAGCGGAACTTCCTCACCTTCATGTCCATGAAAGATGCATACCTCATTCCACAGCTCGCTATAGGGGATTCGGGAGTCTGGCTTGATGAAGCTAGGCATACCTACGCGTACGCCTTATAGCTGCCCCGCTACCAGAGAAAACAAGCGCGCTGACCAGGCTGACAAGTGCATCTCTGCTTCTCTCCAGGACTGCGCCACTGTCGTTTGGGACATCTTGTGCGAACGTTTAGATGGTCGCTCGTTTGCACGCTCGCTTTCGCTGCTCGACAGCCTCATGCTTCACCTGCGCCCGGGCTAGTCGCTCACATACTACGTCCGCTTCATGCGTCAGACCTTTGACGACTGCAACGAGACATGCGGGATGATCGATGGCTATGTTGCCCTCCATCCTCACAACATGGGCCTCTCCATGCTCCGTGTCATCTCTAGCACCGGCCACTTCGATCATGCCAAAGAGTGTGTCATCAACGCGTTCGACACAAACTACCTCCTCTCCGCGGACAAAGTGATGGCAAGAATCCTCCACCTCGCACGAGACATGGACGAGGACATCACTGCTCGGGCCTTGCCAACCCTTGATGGCCCCGCCCCTTCCATCTCTGCGTTTGTCGCTACCGGTCGCGGTTCCAACAACGGACGTGGACACACCCCACGTGGCACTCGCGGTGGTCGTGGCCTGCCCAACAAGTGCAACGCATGTGGCAGCTTGACCCACATTTTGTCCTCATGCACATCATCGGATGACGCTTTTCTAAAGTGGACCCTCGCCAAACAGAAGATTATCGTCCAAAAGTATGGCACCCCCTGGCGGCTCTGCCCTTGCGCACGCTGCCTTGTTGAGCGACGTCCCCACCGACGACTTTGACGTCATGCCCACTCTCGAAGACTGCACATACAAATACGATGACACTGAGGTGAGTGCCCCCTTCAGCTATGTTGCGTTCTCATCATGCCTCGCCCCTGGACGTGACCTCTCGCAGTTTTGGGTGGTAGACTCCGCCGCCTGCTCAATCAACTTAAATACGTTTCGAAGTGACTTCGTTACGTTCGCCCCGCCCTCTGCTCCCTTTCGCATGGGTGGGGTCGGTGTTGACGTTTAGGACTGGTGTTGGCTTAGTGCGGATTTCCATTCAATTGGCGTGTGGTCATCCCATTCACCGCACGATCCATGCGTTGTACACCCCCGACCTTTCATCAATTCATCTCGCTCAGCTGAGCACATTAGTCGCCTCCTGAGTGTCAGTGGGATGCTATCGCATAGCGGCTGTGAATTTTTTCCCTACATACTCTGACATTGGCCTGATCATGGTGCTCACACAAATGGGTGTGCTAGAGCCATAAGGCAACGGCCTCTACCTCCTGTCCCATCAACCCGAGCTACCCCCAAGCCCCTCAGTGGAGTCGTCGCATGACGCCGGTCTCCGTGTTGCCCTACTTGCCCAATGCGACCCAGATATGTGGCACCGCCGGTTTGGACACCTTTAAATGCAAAGCATGCAGACCCAGCACACCCACGGTGTCCCCACTAGCCGAGCATTAGCAAGCTATGTAAAAAATGTTTCTTGCGATTCATGCTTGCTCAACAATGCCACTGATGCACCCCGCAACACCATTGCTTGTGCATCCCGTCCCTTGTTGAACATGTCCTCTGACCTTTGGGGTCTAGTGAATATCCCCTCCCCACATGGCCTCCGCTACTGCCTGCTCGTCATCGACTACCACACACACTATATGTGGGTGCGGTTCCTTAAGTCCAAAGACGACACCTGCTCAGAGCTGGGAAACGTCATGTTAGAGATCTGACACTTGCATGCACGCCACCACTCCCAATCAGGCGCCTTCGCCCCGGTCCTTAAGTTTGACTCGGACTCCGTCTTTGAGGCTGCTACGACCCGCCAAATGTGTACTCGCATGGGCGTCGGTGTGCAATTCTCAGCCCCTTATGCCCATCACATGCTCACCAAAGCCGAGCGCCCCTTGCGCACAATTAGGGACAACGCATTTGCGATGCTCCACAGCATGGTTGTCCCAAATTTCATGTGGTCATGCGCTATCAACACATTTGTGTACATCCGCAACCGTACCTACAACCGCTAGGTCGGCCTCACCTTTGGCGTCCCACTCACTCTCCTTACGTCGTCGGCGCCAGACGCCTCCAAGATCCGCGTCTTCGGGCGCACCTTTTTCGCCAAGGTGCTCGACAAGTTGCGTCGGAAACTCAGCGAAAAAGCGTTTCGTGGCGTCATGGTTGGCTATCCGCCTTACGCCCCGGGGTACCGCATCTACAACCTCGAGACTCGCCGCATCACTACATCAATCCATGATGTTTTTCAAGAAAACACCCCGGGCTTCGGTGCGCGACTCCCCGTTGACTCGGTGATCGCAAACGCTTCGGATGACGATGGCCCTCAGGACACCTCGCCCACATCCCACCCTCTCGACACCCTCCGAACCGAACCTCTTACCCCCCTACAGCCCCCCGTCGGTCTCGCCTAAGGTACCAACCCCTCCGCTACGGGGACCTTGTGGCCCACATGTCCGACTACCCGTTGTTTCTTGTTACGGCGTGTTGTGCCCCTGACCAGGGCAAATCGAAAGAGGACATCTTCGAACAACCATTCGTGCCCGAACTGATTATTGGTCCACACCACATCCCAGCCGGCGCAACACATGCCGCCGTTGCTCTCCTTTCAGCCCGGGAGTGTGTTGAACATACATCGTACCGGGCTGCTCTATTCAACGCCTAGGCACCTGAATGGCAAGCCGCTATGCAGCAAGAGTACTCCTCCCTCATGGACAACGGCACATGGGAACTCGTCGACCTTCCCCCCGACATCGCGGTCGTCAACAAGATGTGGATAGACAAGGTCAAGTCAGACACCATGGGCGTCGTCTCATGCTTCAAAGCGAAGTTCGTCGCCAAAGGTTATAGGCAACGCGTTGGCCTCGACTATACGGAAACGTTCTCCCGAGTCATCCGCGTGGCCAGCCTTCGCCTCTTCCTCGCCATCGCGGCCGCCCGCGACCTTCAACTGTGTCAGCTTGATATCGACACTACGTTCCTCTACGCCCCCATCAAGGAGGATATGTACATCCGCCACCCCCTCGGCTTCTCTGATGGCACGTCTAAGGTGTGTCATCTCAAACGCTGCCTCTACGGACTGAAACAATCCCCTCGCGAGTTCAACATGCTCCTTCGTGCATGGCTTGTCGACCACGGGTGGCAACAATGCGTCTCAAATCCGTCCATCTACATTTTCCGCAGCGGTCACGTCTTCGCCATGATCGCACTTTACGTAGACGACATTCCCGCAGCCTGCAATGATGCCACGTCACCACGTGGCTTACATCATTCAAGGCTCAACTTGGTACCCGGTTCTAAATCAAGGACATGGGTGACCTCTCCCAACTCCTTGGCATGCACATCACCCGCAACCGCTCAGCCCGCACCATCTCGCTGGATCAGTCTAAACATCTGCGTGACATCCTCGCCTAGTATGGCATGACCGACTGTGAGCCATCGTCCCTCCCTATGGACCCCGGCTTCCTCGCCGGCCTCACGCACATGCACCCCCCCCCTTACCGGGGTGGCTAAGGACGTCTACCCATGCCTATTGGGCAGTCTCCATTACGCGGCCGTCCGCACGCGTCCGATGTTACCACGGCGTTGAGCATCCTTGGCTCCGCACAGGCATCCCCCACGGACGCTCACCTGCATGCCATGAAAAAGGTCCTTCGATACCTCCATACCACCATCGACATGCGCCTAACGTTGGTGAGATGCATGGACCACAGTCGTCTCCAACTTAGATGCTTTGCCGACGCGGACTGGGCAAACGATAGCAACACCCGCAAGTCGGGTTCGGGCTATCTCTTCGCCCTCGGACGCGGGCCCATCAGCTACAAGTCCAAACAAGAGACTTGTGTAGCCCAATCCACTTGTGAAGCCGAGTGTTACTCTGCGGCTGACGCCACCAAGGAGGGATTCCACCTTCGCCAACTTATGGGGGAGATTTTCAACGCCCCCATCACCGAAACCACCACCATTTGGGAGGACAACCAAAGCGCCATCGCGTACTCCCAGAATGCCTTGGTCAGCGAGAACACTAAACACATCGGTATGGAGTGGCATTTCCTCAAGGACCACGTGGAGCAGGGAACCATAAAGTTTGGGTACCTCCCCACTGACCAAATGGTGGCTAATATGTTCACCAAACCACTACCGGGACCTCCACTGACAAGACACCGAAGTGCAATCCTGAGAGGAGCAAACCCAATGCAACGCTTCATCCCGTAGCTACCTTCAAGGGAGTGTTGTAAGTAATACCTTTTAGTTATTAGTTGCAGATAGCTACTATAAGCTATTCTTGTTGTAAGTAATACCTGTTTGTTATTAGTTGCAGATAGCTACTGTAAGCTATTCTAGATATGATTAGTACATGTCTAGATCGAACATACCGATAGCCTGCTTGATTCGGTGTAGAGCTGTCGCTAGGCTACAACTCTCGCACTTCTGTTGTCCCGACACCGCGCTTCGGGCTGGTTGTCTATGTGACTTTCCTATTTGCGTGATTGTGAATGTAACTACGCTTGCGTTAGTTACCTTCCATATTGAACGTGCTTGCACGCTTCAACACCGCCACCCACTCCACCCCTATGCACCCTCAACCCCCCAGACAACTCGATACCGGCCACGCGTGGTCGTGCGGCACCCACGTACTCTTACATATCTATTTCATGCTTATCGCACACCCCGACCACATGTACACCCCTCCTTTTTTGGACCCCCGCCACTCGGTTTACACACGCCACTCCCTCATCTGGCACCACACGTTTCATTCCACTCCCCTCCCCATCGTTCGCATACAACTTATGCTAGCCCTCAACCCACCCCCCTCCAACCCCCGCCCGACTCCACCCACCCCCCTCCCCACACCACTCTCGACCAGCCCCCACCCACTACCACCCTCCTCCCAACAACCCCCCCCCCCCCCCCCCCCCCAAAAAAAAAAAAAAAAAAACTACCTTCCCGCCACCACCCACACTCATCTCTCCAGATATTCCACCCACCCCCTCACACACTCCCTACATCCAATCCACCCCCACAACACCACCCAACTCATTCACCTCATCAGCCTCAACACCCACGGCTGACACACCTCCTTCATGGACTTCGACCACCTCGCCACCTCTCACCATCCGGACGTTCTTCTCCTCACCGAAACCAACCACACCTCACAAAAGTCTCGCTGGCGCATCGCCCTACCGCAATGCCTCCAAAAAAGCGCTCGTCCGGAACAACCCCGGTGCCCCAACTCCTTGCATGAGTCCTATTATTCGCAGTTCGTAAATCGTCCTTCCGACCCACCACTTTCTTACCCCTTCCCCCTCACCTTGCCCCCCACATAACCGGCATGTGGCTAAATTCCCCATTCCGGCACCCCGTACCTCCTCATAGGAGCATACATGCCCCAACTCCACAACACACGACTTACCCGCTTGTACGCAGAGGCGGTTACCTAGGGTCTACGCCTGGCGGACGACCACCCAACCCACCGCGTAATATGGGGAGGAGACTTTCAAACCACCACGCAACATTGTAATGGCAACCCCGCCCCCACCTCCTTTCTCTAGTCCCTCCTTAGCCCACTCCACCCCCCTATCCCCACCTTCCCCCGCAGCGGAAACTGCATAGACCAATGGCTATCCGCACCCCCTCAATCCTCACTTCCACTCCGTCCACCGTCTTTGTCCTCCCTACTCCCTCATACTTAACCGACCACCCAGCCCTCCACCTCGTCATTCCCGCCTCCTCGGCACTTACTGCCCGACCCCTCTCACCTGACGACCCCTCACCCAAACCACACTCCACCGTCAAATACAACTTAAAGCCCCCCCTCTCACACTAGCAAATACACGAGTACCAAGCCAGCACGCCCGACCTCATCAACCAAACCGCTTCCCTCCACGCTGCCATACTCAACACCCTTTCATCCGCAGCCACCACAGATGACTTCGACACCCTAGCCTCGCAATTCACTACCCTCCTTTCCCACCAAATGGACCATACAGCCACAATCTAGCCCCAAATTCCCCGGAAAAACCGCGACCACTTAATCTCTCCCCCAACACCACTTGGCTTCCAGAAAAACCCGTAACTTCGTTCAATTTCTCCGTCGCTGTAGCACCAAATACGGCCCTCTCTCCCTCGCCCAGTCCCTCCTCCATTCTACCGGCTACATGACCCTACATGTCATCAAAACAAAACTCCAAGAGCGCATCCGCCACCTCCTAAACACTGTCACCACAGATAGATTAGACAAAAGTCAAATCCCGCCCCAACACCACTTACGACACTTACCCGAAAGCCTACTCAAAATTAAAAGTGGGCTCCTTCCCCCGTCCAATGCCACCTCAACCCTCCATAAAATCACCCGTCCCGACACCTCAACCGTAGACTCCCCCCAAAATGTTATAACCGCAGTCCACTCGCATTTTAACAAGGAACTTACCCGCGCCACCCCACCCGACCTCTCCACCCCCCCCCATGGGAACATTCCGACAGCCTCGACCCATTTGTCATCGAGCCCCGCGGTGACTCCTCCCTCATCCTCGCCGACATAATAACTCGCGACACCTTCGATAAAACGGTCAACTTGTTAGGCACAGGCAAAGCCCCCGGCCCATTTGGCAGCCCCAACGAAACCATTGAATTCCTACCAGAAGCGACCCGCTCCGCCCTCTTTTCTCTCCTTTCCCTCGTCGCCCACAAAGCATACAACCTCCCGAATGGTCCCACAGCTCCACATGCTTACTACACAAGAAGGTGACCCGACTCTCATCGACAATTATCGCCCTATTGCTCTCATGAACAACGTGCTCAAACTTTGAACCGCACTAATCAAAGACGCAGGCTCTAAAAACGCAGAAACCCACGGCATCATCATCGAGCAGCACGACAGATTCCGTCTCCTTCGAAGTATCCATGATGCCCTCGTCTCCATAATCATGAAGATGGCGGACGCTAAATCTACAACAAAAACATCTACATCACGTACGCTGACTTCAAAGGTGCCTTCAACGCCGCTCAGCACCGCATCATGGACAAGCACATGCGCGAACTCGTTATGCCCTCCACCTTTGTCAATACCTGCGAACGGCTCTATGGTGTCTCCACCACCGCTTATATCACCCCCTACCCCCTACGGCCTTACCCCCTCTATCGATATTAGCCGCGGCACATTGCAGGGAGACAACCTCTCTCCCTTTTTCTTCACCCTCTTCCTAGAACCATTCCTCCGTCGGCTCACGGTAGATAGCCGAGGCTGCCACCTCGGTGCCTCCACCACTAATGTTGACCCCACAGAACTTACAGCAACCTACCACGGCCACGGATTCGCCGACGACCTCAGCCTCGCAACGGGCTCTCCCACCAACATGACCATTCATCCACTCAAAATACTCTCCCGCTTCAGCGCGTACATATTTATGACGCTTAACGTACTCAAATGCTGCAGTACATGCTTTGTGTGAAGTAAAGGCAACGCCCTCTCCCTTGTCAACTGCACCCTCCTCGTCTCTCGTCTACAAAACACGTTGTTACCGCTAACACGTACAACTCCCCCATCCACTCCATCGACCCCTCGGAATCCTACCGGGTCCTCGGGGTCGAACTCAACACCACCCCCACTACCCTCATCGCCGGCATCCGTCCACCCCGCATCAACACGTCCCCCCCCCCCTCCCCCCATTGTCACTGCCACACACATCGAGGCGGAGTACCCCCCCCCCTCGGTCAACCCCTACCCTCTATGGGACGTCACACGAGTCATTTCTAAACAAAAAGACCTAGAATACGGCCAAACACAATACATGGTTAAATGGGCCCCGGAACATCTCACGAAATGGGACATCCAACTTTAACTCGACGGCGGCTTTTGCCTCATCTCCTCCACCCCCACCTCGGTATGCCTCCCCACCCCCTCTCCATGCCTCTGCTCCATATGCCACGAGCCCACGAACCCCTCCACACAAAACCCACCACATTTTGCAACACATGCCCGCATTTTGCCGTCCATTCCCTATGCCGCCCAGCCCAAGGGCCAAAAACTTGGCAATGCGAATGGTGCGACCGCGGCCAGACACACGACCTCACACGCCTTCACGACGTCCAATGAGCCCCCTGCCTCCAACTCCAAGACACCATAAATGAGGCCCCCTCCGGCCTTTCTGCCCTCAATGTCTTCAATACCGGCTTTGTCCCGACCACATTCCCCATCCTTCCCGATCGTGGGCCCGCCCTATGGACGCACCTCTTCACATCATTCAAACA
Source organism: Tetraselmis chui (assembly GCA_026401115.1). Taxonomy (NCBI): domain Eukaryota; kingdom Viridiplantae; phylum Chlorophyta; class Chlorodendrophyceae; order Chlorodendrales; family Chlorodendraceae; genus Tetraselmis; species Tetraselmis chui. Next base: position 61,643 of record JAPMLY010000719.1, read on the forward strand.
CGACCCCATCAACCCAGACCTCTACATGCTCCTGTTAATCCATGTACACACGGAATGGCATGAAGGGGGATAGAACCGCCGCTTCCCGGAACGGAGGTGTACGCCTTATCCAAGTACCGCCAAAAGTCGGTACCCGATAGAAACATATTGTGTATATGAACCTATCGCATCGCATCGCGACTGAGCGGCGAACACCTATAGCGAACACCTATAGGTGGAGGGCTAATACTCCTCCGGAGTCTAGCGTACACATGTGTCCATTAGTTGTCCTACGGAGGGATATGTAAACACTCCCCCTTAATGGACAAACTCCGGCCGGTGCCCTAGTAAACCCCACGTAAACGCGGAGGGCCCATAACCTGTTAATCCATGTTCACACGGAATTGCATGAAGGGGGATAGAACCGCCGCTTCCCGGAACGGAGGTGTACGCCTTATCCAAGTACCGCCAAAAGTCGGTACCCGATTGTCCCGATAGGAACATATTGTGTATATGAACCCATCGCATCGCATCGCGACAGAGCGGCGAACACCTATAGCGAACACCTATAGGTGGAGGGCCAAGACTCCCCCGGAGTCTAGCGTACACATGTGTCCATTAGTAGTCCTACGGAGGGATATGTAAACAGCTCCCCATCGGCAAATTCATCATCCATACCCATCCCACCCTTCATGACACAAGCATTCTATGCAGCCTCGACGATCGCGCGGTCACAACCCTCTCAGGGCCCCGCATCCGACACCTCTACTACCTCTTTTGCCCCGACCTCACCCACCGCACATTCGAAGATGAGGTCCACCGCCTCATCACACGACTAGGCACCCGCTCGACAATGCACTAACCTACACACGCCACCACCACACGCAATAGATGGGCCACTCGTGAGGACCTACTCACAGCAATCCGCAACACCTTCCACACTCAGACATAACTCTACTCAGACCCCTTAACAAATCACTGCACTCACACACCTACCACTGCCTCTTCCCCGAAGACATCGTCGTCTCATCTAGCGGCACCAACGCACCCCACAACTTGCACGGCACCAACATCGCTAATCCAGATTACGACCACGAATGCATGCGCCGCGCCATGGAACATGCAATCACTAGGGAGCACTCCACAGCTTTTTACTCCCCCAGCGCCACTATCCTCATTCTCCCCCGCAGGGAACACACACCATACCGCCACACCAAATACATCACTTCACCGTACACCCACCACCTCTACACCGTCCCCAAGGACGCAAACACGTTCCTACCACCCGACAAGCACACCGGCATCCCCACCCCCACACCATTCGGTACATGGTGGATGGCGGATATATACTTTGTCGCCAACGCCCTCTCACTCTTAAGTCTGCCCTCCAGCAAATCAATGACCACCCTCCACAATACACTCGAATCCATTTATAATACCCACCTTCCGAACCCCTCAATCAACATCCCACCCCCGACCCTCCTCTATAATTACTCGCCGCACTCCACATGCATCTACCGCCGACCCCCCAAACCCCACCCACCCCATCACATACCGCCTTCATGAACACGCTGCATTAACATACACCCCCGCGCTCTTGCTTGGATTTGACCGGACTTCGTTTCCACAGACGGCTCAAAAAAGGGAGGCTCCTCCACCCTTGGAGCAGCTGCCACCCACCCCGCCTCCGACACACAAGTCGAAATTCGGGTAGCCTCTACCCCTCCCTCTCACACCATCAAGCGGGCGGAACTCGCGGGCATTGACATCGGCCTACAATTTGGTCATGCCCACCTTCTAACAAACAGCACATGCTCCATCCGCCTTATCCAAGGAAATATGAAATGCCCCACCACTCACCCACACCACATCCACCGTGACACACTTGACTCAATCACACACACCCTCAAGACTCGCTGCGAGTCGGGCATTCGCACCCACTTAGGTAAATTTGAAGCACATAACCGCTCCATCGGCAACGACCTCGCAAACACCCTCGCTAACCAAGTTGCAGACGGTCAATCCCCCGACACAACCTACACCACATGTTTAGAAGTGTCGTTGGGCAACTGGACATGGCCTAACACACTCACAACCCAAACCCTAGGTGAACCCACACCCTACATGTACACAAGCCTCAAAACAGACGCACACACATACAGTATCACGCACACTCATACACCCCTCTCACAAACATCCAAACACCGTGTCCTCTTCGCTTGCGCCGCCGCGGACGGGGCGGACTTTATCTTCAACCAAAAACACACATCAATCACCAATATCCAATTCACACACACGCAAGAATTCACGTGGGGAGTGCACAAACCCGCCTCATGTCACACAACCCCACCCTACGCTGCCCAATGTGCGATCAATTCACCACCAACGGCCACATGGCCGGTATTCCCCTCGATGTCCGGCCTTAGACATGACCGCCACAGCAGTGCCCTACAATTCCTCCTCTCCCTCATGGAACGCCACAACGGAGGAAAATGGGAGACCATCACGGCCGACTTTCGGAACAAACCCATAAAACCATTCTCACCCGCCACACTTGTCCAAACCCCCTTGACTGCCACACCCCTCACCCCACCCACATGCCCACCCGTCTCGTAGCTGTTGACGAAGGAATCTCACCCGACTCCCTCACCTCATGCCATGCTATCCCAACTGATGAAATACTCCCCCCTGAGCTGCAACCCCCGGCTCACAAAACGGACTTCATCCGGCTTCTCGAACCTCGATTCGTCGGACACGCCAATGGCCGACGACGATACTCCTCGATTAAAATATTCAGGCAGGGAGATGGAAATATCGCACAGACCACAACCTCTCCTACACCGCACACATGATTCGCGATAAACACACCCCTCTCGCTAGTGCCATTCGCCAACACTACTCAAGTACCAATGTCGATATTCTCCCCGTAGTCATGAGCCGAATTGGAACACCTCACACATCCACCTTCCTCAGTCTCACTCCCCTCCTCACCCTCCGCACTCACCCTCCTGACAAACTCATCTAAAAAATCCGACTCGCCACAACACGCATCCTCGCACAATTCCTCTTGCACACCTTACAATGGATGCACCATCTCTTTGTCATCTACCACATAAAGTCTCGCACGACCGCACGCCGCACCTCCATTTTTCGGACCCGCACACGCCCATGACTAGCACTCACAACTTCCCTGCACGACACACTCCCTGGGGGGTAGGAAAACCTCCAAGCCTTTTGGAGAGGTTGGATTTAGGAGGTTCACGGTCTTGCACTAACTTATAAGTTTCCTGCATGTCATAGTTGGGAGGGCTCACAAACAACAACCGGTTTTACCCGGCACATGTTGTAAACAATTTCAATTTCAATCTCGGCCCATGAGTCCTCAAAGACCTATTGAGGCTAATGTCTACGACTTGGCTCTAATTGATAGTCTCTTTGCCCAATTAATACGGGTCGTCTGCATAAAATAAGACCCATTTTTTCACGCTATCACACTAGGTGTGCCACCGTCAACCGGTGCTAGCGGCGGTGGCGGCTACTAAGCTATACGGCGGTGGCGGCCTATACGGGCACTAAGCTACTAAAAATGGAACATTATCAACTCGTGCGTACCTGTTAATTTTAGTTTCTAGCACAGGGCCGTCATGATGGACTACAAAACCTACCCAAAGGTCAGGTCCTTGCCCGCTAATGAGTCCCATACCCAAGCAGGGCATACTTTGTGAGATGCCTCACGTACCCATTTAATGTAGTGCTGCATGCAGTAGTTTTTCCAGCCAGTGTGAGGGCCCTGAAAATTGGCTGTGTAGGGCGGTCGAACGTGACATTTTTTTAATTACTAGCCGCGCGCCCCGCGCAAAATATACATGTACCTGTACCCGGGCAGCGCCCAGACCTCGCCCATTACGCTAGTTAGGGTGGGCCTCGCTAAGGGCACTCACGGAGACTTCACCCATCAGTGGGGGGCACAGGTCTGCCGGGGGCGATAAGGTAGTGGGGGCGGCCATGGCGGGGTGGATGGCGGCGGGGGCGGCCGTACATGGCGCTTGTTGTGTCTCGGCGGGGACGGCGGGCGCAAGAGTCGCTCGCTCGGCCGCGAATCTAGCTACCGCTTGGTTCACGCTGGCCAACGCGAGGACCCTATCTTTGAGGTCGGCCTTGCTTCCCTTAGCCTCCGGAGCTTCGGGGTCATCGTGTTGTAGCAGTGCCTTCAAGTCTTTTACTTGAAGGGAATCAACCGTGCCGAGGCCACGGGCGGCGATGGTCTCAAGAACGGTGATGGCGTGGGTAACAGCCTCGACCACCGCCTTGCGCCTTTTTGCGTTTTTTGCCTCCTTTTTTTGTGCCTTATCGCTTGCCTTGCGTTTTTTCTCTAGGTCTTGGGCGCGTTTCAACGCAATAGACTCTTCGCCAGTAGCGCTGCCTTGGCGTGACCAGATATTCTTTGCGGTTACCCGCCCGCTCTTGCCCTCCCCCTCGTCGGCGTTCGGGTGCACGTTGTCGTCGTCCGCTTCACCCTCGTCGGCGGTCGGGTGGAGGACGGTCTTCATCTTGTTGAAGACGTCGCCTTGCCAAAGGTAAGCCTCCATGATCTCTTCCCTGCTCATGGTGGCAAGCCGGCTGACGTTGGGTAGGCCAGCTGAGGCACGGTCCACCTCCACTTGCAGGTGGTGAGGAAAGGGTATCGGAGGTTGCTTGCCTTGCTGCTCTGAAGTGGTTGGCGTAGACCCCCCGCCCAACAGTAGAAGTTGAACTTCAGTGGCGCGGCTGGTGCTGCCCTCCGTGTAAGGAGGGGTGCCAACACTAGACGTCCTCTCAGTGTTGTTGGAGCGCGCCTTGGACGATGCGGTGGTTCCGTTGGCTTCCGCAGCATCTAGCTCGGCCTTGAAGTGCCAGTACTCCTTCCTATTGAATCTTGGTAAGATACCCTCTTTTTCCCAACCCTTCATGTTCCGCTCCCGGGTGAATGCCTTGTCCCAAGCCACCTTGAACATTTGTGCGAAGTGTTTGTACTTGAGGGGTTGAAGTGGTGAGCGCATGTTGCCGTTCTCATCGATGTTGATCGCCCGAAGCGTCTCGCGCTTGATCTTCCTCCATTCTGCCTGCTTGTGCCATAAAATAGCATGTCAATAAGTTGCATATGTCAAAGCAATCTTAAACTAACTAAGCAATATGGTGAGTTAATAACTTTACCTTCAACACAGAAAAGTTCACAGTGTCCTCGCCTTGCAGGCGAAAACTAAGGTGCGGGACGCGCAGGACGACCTCCAAGCCCAACTCAACGGCAGTCTCAAGCACAGCGAAGCCAATGTGAGTGCCCACCCCATCACATATCACAACGCCTTGCTGGCCAGGGGCGTCATTCCTTGAGGGTGGTGACCCCACAGCTTGATGCAACACTGTCCTCACGTAGTCAGCAGCACCCTCCTCGTTGAGACTGCCTTTCTCGTTGCTTGCGTAGCGCCACGCCATATACTCGCCATCATTGTTCTTGATGTCTGACAAAAAATGCGGGGCCCACGCAGGATGATAGGTATTGCCAGAGGCAAATACAGTGTAGGGTGGTAGCGCCTCTCATGTACCGAGGCGGCCACACACAACGGTGGCGCATGAGCTCGACTTGGTAACGAAGCACTCCCCATCATCCTCCACCCCTGCGCGCAACCCACGGTCTTGCTTGCCCTTGCTAGTAGTGGTTGAGTCTAGTGCTACCTTTGTCTCGTCGAAAGAAGCAATTAGGTGCGGCTTGTCAATAAAAACAGGCTCGCTGCCCTCGACGTTCGGGTTGTAGTCATGGTTCACACGAGCAACGCCGGCCTTTACAAACACTTCAGCGCACACATCGAAGTAGGTTTCTAGGTTGCCCAGGGTTAGCCACTCGTGTCGTGTCATCTCAAGGGGGCGCTCAGCTCCAGTGAGGAAGTTATGTCTGCGTAAAAATCCACGGTACCATCCCTCCGATGCTTGGCCTTCATCAAAGTTTTGCTCATAGTCTGTCCCCTTTATCAGGTGTGTCGCCCATGCCATCACATCGTCAGGGAAAACGGGGAGCTTTGTGCTGCGGACGCGGCGCACAACGCTGGCGATACGCTCTTCAATCGCGAGTGGGATTAGAGTACCGCAAGTCTTTTGGGGAGTTGGAACAGGTATGCTGGTCTTGATAGATGTTGAGATCAGTGCTCGGCACCATGAGTGACTAATAGTAATGTTGTAATCTTTAAATAGCGTTGTCTGAGCTTGAGTCGCCGCAGCACGCACAGATTGGTCGCATTCAACTGCATTTTCTATAACCCGCCTGAGCACACTCTTGACTGCCTCCCTGTAATCCTTGTGGTTGTCAGCGCCCTTTGTCCTTTTGTCCTTGTCCTCCGCCACCGTCACGCGGTCTTCCTTCCTCTTCCTGCCACATTTTCCTTTCCGGCCAACACCCCGACGGACAGCAGCGGTAGCAGAGATGGGGTTGAGCGGCGGACGTTGTTCAGCAGCCTCGTAGGTGGTGTGGCATGGGCTGTCGTGGGGTGTTTGCGTTCTCCTCGTCGCCTTTTTCTGGCCCGAGTATGTCGATGGCCTTCATCAATTTTGATAGGGCGGAAACGCGCCGCCAAATGCCGTTCTTGAGGGAGTTGTTGTAGTATGTCGGGACACTAACTACAGCCTCCTCGGCAGCACGCAAACCGGCCTCCAAATAGCCTACGCCAGGCTCATTCTTCCAGATATGAGCACCACGATCGTATAGTTGTTGGCGATGGGTCTTGTTGAGCCCGGCAAACGGTAAAGGGTGAGTCGTACGTCGTGGTCGGGCGGGGTCGAACAGGTTGCGATCAGCATCGGAAGGGGCGACGGTGGGGTTGGCACGCCTAGACATGGCACAGACACTGCTGTATCGCAGAGCGAGGGTGCACGTGGAGTTAGTTATTACGTTGTTGGTCGAGTTGCGGTACCCGGACAAGTCGATATCGGGAGGACGAAAAGGTGCTGGTCGCGAAAAAGGGAGAAAAAAAAAAGCGCGCACACCGGATCGGCCTGCGTGTGTCTACCCCGAGTGGCGGAGGCGACGTGTGAAGGGGCGACACAGCGCACCCATGCATGGCTCAATATCACTAGGGAGTCGGGTTTTCACTCTTGGTGGGCCAAACGGCCGTTGTAGGTGGTCGGGGTCGCTTGTTGGGTGGTGTCGTCGGGTAGTGGGGTCGATCGTGACAGCCGGCGAATAATTTGAATTACAAAGACATTCGGGTGGTTCGATTTTCACTCCCCCCCTCGTACCCACGGGTCGGCATGATGACCACCAAGCCGCCCGCCCACCCTCGGCTATGTTACAACCTGGGTTGCTAAGGTGTTAGACCTATGGTTGGCCCTAAGAGCAACCCCATACTGCCCTATCCCTGCCCAACGTGACGGCGGGTGGCTAGTTAGACACGGGTGGATAGAAACTAAAATTAACAGGTACTCGCTTCCGATCTTATTAGGATTGTGCATATTAGGGCAATTGTTTCAGAGAGTATTTATTCCGAGGTATCATCCTAGGCAAAAGGGGCGACATGTTCTTTACCGGGTGTCGACCCAGAGGCCTCCGCGTAGGTCGGCATGGCGTTACTTCGGGTTACCGGCACCGCCGGCTGCGCCTTCCGCTCAGACATGCATGAACTCGCTCCTTTCGCTTTTCACACCGTATATATTTTCACGTTTAATTCCGTTAGTCGCGTGTAATTTGCCCTTTTAGGCTACGTGAGGGCCCATAACCTCTTATCGGAGGTGCTCGTGACAGTGGAGGTGAGTCGACATGTGTAAGCACCAAGGCGTTGAACGATGGTAACAAAAGAGCTAAAAGCATCAGCGCGAGCTTGTTGCTCGTACCTAGTGTACATGTATCATGTCATTGTACATATTCATTAGTACCGTTCACAACCGTGAACGTATATCTACCGACAAACGGTGTACTATAATAGCCTCATTAAAACAACAAAGCGAAAAACGCAATAGAAACCGCAAAAGAAAAACGAAAATCCTTGATTGCGCGATGACATGATCAATGTTCCAAGGGTGAAACGATCTAGCATTAGCTTTATGATCAGTAACTAAACAAACAAACATATCCGTTTTGAGGTGGGCTTCTACATGTGAGGATAAAAACGTGGAAAATATCAACCCTCTCTACTCATGATCCTCATCGTTGCACACGCATCATGTTGAAAGTGTTATTTTTCTTCTTGCTTTTTGATCTATACATGATACGATTGAAATGCTTGTTAATGGCACAATCATTATGATTTCACGACTTGATGTAAAATGCGTACGCGACGAATATGCACATTGAGCGACGTCAATGTCACAAAATGAACCACCGCAATAAACAGCTTTTAGACGAAAGGTGGAACTCTTTGACTACGATACGGGAACCTACTAGCAAATCGGCATGTTGAACCGTGCACACACGATCATTATGGAAGGTAACTTACGCAAACGTAGTTACATTCACAATCGCGCAAATAGGAAAGTCACATAGACAACCAGCCCGAGGCGTGGTGTCGGGACAACAAGAGTGCGACAGCTATGTACCGAATCAAACATGTTATCGGTATGTCCGATCTAGACATGTACTAATCATATCTAGAATACCTTATGTAGCTATCTGCAACTAATAACTACAAGGTATTACTTACAACACTCCCCTTGAAGGTAGGTACGGGATGAAGCGTTGCATTGGGTCTTCTTCCCCAAGGATTGCACTTCGGTGTCTTGTCAGTGGAGGTCCCGGTAGTGGTTTGGTGAACATATTAGCCACCATTTGGTCAGTGGGGAGATACCCAAACTTGATGGTTCCCTGCTCCACGTGGTTCTTGAGGAAGTGCCACTTCAGACCGATGTGTTTAGTCTTCTCGCTGACCAAGGCATTCCGGGAGTACGCGATGGCGCTTTGGTTGTCTTCTTAGATGGTGGTGGTTTCGGTGATGGGGGCGTTGAAGATCTCCTCCATAAGTTGGGGGAGGTGGAGTCCCTCTTTGGTGGCGTCAGCCGCAGAGTAACACTCGGCTTCACAAGTGGATTGGGCTACACAAGACTGTTGTTTGGACTTGTAGCTGATGGGCCCGCGTCCGAGGGTGAAGATATAGCCCGAACGGGACTTGCGGGTGCTACTATCGTTTGCACAGTCCGCGTCGGCAAAACCTGTAAGTTGGAGACTGTGGTCCGTGCCCCCCCCCTCCCCAACGTTAGGCGCATGTCGATGGTGCCATGGAGGTATCGGAGTACCTTCTTCATGGCATGCAGGTGATCGTCCGTGGGGGATGCTTGGGCGGAGCCAAGGATGCTCAACGCTGTGGAAACGTCGGGGCGCGTGCAAACGGCCGCGTATTGGAGACTGCCCAGTAGGCATGGGTAGACGTCCTTGGCCACCCCAGTAAGGGGGGGGTCCATATGTGCGAGGCCGGCGAGGAAGCCGGGGTCCATAGGGAGGGACGATGGCTCACAGTCGGTCATGCCGTACTTGACGAGGATGTCACGCAAATATTTGGACTGATCCAACGAGATGGTGCGTGCCGAGCGGTCGCGTGTGATGTGCATGCCACGGAGTTGGGAGAGTTCACCCAGGTCCTTGACTTTGAACCGTGCACCAAATTGAGCCTCGAACGAAGTAAGCCATGTGGCATCATTGCAGGCTGCGGGAATGTCGTCCACGTAGAGTGTGATCATGGCGAACACGTTACCGGTGCGGAAGATGTAAATGCACGGGTCGGAGACGCATTGTTGCCACCCGTGGTCGACAAGCCATGCACGAAGGAGCATGTTGAACTCGCGAGGGGAATGTTTCAGGCCGTAGAGGCAGCGTTTGAGGTGGCACACTTTGGACGGTCCATCGGAGAAGCCGAGGGGCTGGCGGGGGGTGTACACGTCCTCGTTGATGGGGGCGTAGAGGAGCGCAATGTCGATATCGAGTTGACACAGCTCAAGGTCGCGGGCGGCCGCGATGGCGAGGAAGAGACGAAGGCTGGCCAAGCGGATGAAAGGGGAGAACATTTCCGTATAGTCGAGGCCAGCACGTTGGCTGCAACCTTTGGCGACGAACCGTGCTTTGGAGCGGGAGATATCGCCCATGGTGTCAGACTTGACCTTGTAGATCCACATTATGTTGACGACCTCGCTGTCGGGGGGAAGGTCGACGAGTTCCCAAGTGCCGTTGTCCATGAGAGAGGAGTACTCTTGTTGCATGGCGGCTTTCCAATATGGGGCTTGGGCGCGGGAGAGAGCAGCGCGGCAGGTTTTCGGTTCCACACAATCTCGGGCGGAAAGGAGAGCGACTGCGGAAGGCGAGGCTCCGGCCGGTATGTGACGTGAACCAGTAATCATATCGTGCACGAAGGAGAGTTCGAAGATGTCCTCTTTGGTATTGCCTTGTTCTTGGGCACAACATGCCGTGACAAGAACTGGCGGGTATTCGGCCATGTGGGCTACTAGGTCGCCGTACCGGAGGGGGTGAGACCGGAGGCGGGATGGTCGGTCGGCCACAGGGATGGTGTGGGGGTCGGGGGACGGAATGAGGTAGCGGGCATGGGATTGATAGGGTAGAAGGTGAGGGGTGTGTCCGGCGGGTCGTCGGCGTCAGAGGCATCCGCGATAACCGAGTCGACCGGGAGGCGCGCGCCGAAGCCATGGGTGTTCTCTTGGAACACAACATGGACTGAGGTGGTGATGCGGCGGGGCTCCGGATTGTAGGTACGGTAGCCATGGGCGTTTGGTGGGTATCCAACCATGACGCCCCGGAACGTTTTTTCGCTAAGTTTAGGACGCAACTTGTCGGGTACCTTGGCGAAGACGGTGCATCCGAAGAGGCGAAATTTGGAGGCGTCGGGCGCTGACAACGTAAGGAGAGAAAGAGGGACGCCGCCGGTAAGGCCCACGGAGCGAATGTAGGTACGGTTGCGTAGGTACACGACCGTGCGTCCGTGCTGACCGCGCACGACCACATAAAGTTCGGGACGGCCATGCTGTGGAGCATTGCATATGCATTGTTCCGGATTATGCGCCAAGGGCGTTCGACAAAGCCGAGCATGTGGTGGGCATAGGGAGCCGAGAATTGTGCACCGACACCAATGCGAGCGCACATCTGCCGGGTCGGGGCGGCCTTAAGACCCGTGTCCGAGCCAAACTTGATGACGGGGCCAAATGCGCTAGAATGAGAATGATGGCGTACGTGCAAGTGACGCAGCTCCATAAGAATGTTTTTCTGCTCTATGCACGTGTCCTCTTAGGACTTGAAGAACCACACCCACATGTAGTGGGTATGGTGATCGATCACGAGTAAACACTAGCGGAGGCCATGGGGGGATGGAACATGCACATGGCCCCAGATGTCACAGGAAAGGTTCAAGAAAAAGCGGGATGGTTTCGTGCAAGGAGTGATGTTGTGGAGTGCAACAGTGGCCTTGTGGAGCAAACATGAGTCGCAAGAAACATTGGTTACATAGTTGGCTAATGTTGGGTTGGTTGGGACACCATGGGTGTGCTGGGCATGCATGCTCTGCATATTAAGGTGTCCGAACCGACGGTGCCACAGTATTGGGTCGCACTGGGCAGTGGGCAACACGGTCGCCGGCACAAGGTGGTGAATCCGCTGGGGTTGATGGGGGCAGCTTTGGTTGGTGGGGCAGGAGGAAGAGGCCGTTGCCGGGTGGCTTCATCACACCCAATCTTGTGGGCACCATGATCAATCCAATGTCAGAGTCGAAAAATGAATTCACAACCGCTATGCCATATCATCCAGCTGACACTGAGGAGGCGACCAATACGCTTGGCAGAGTGAGAGGAGAGGTCAGGGGTGTACAAGGCATGAATTGTGCGGTGGATGATATGGCATGACGCCAATAAAATGGAAAGTCGTACTGTGCCACTGCCCTTAACGTAAACACCGACCCCGCCAACGCGGGAGGGGGTGGCGGGCGGATCGAACATAACGAAATCATGTCGAAACGCGATTATGTTGATCGAGCATACGGAATCAACCACCCAAAACTGAGAGAGGTCACGACCGGGAACGATGGACGATGAGAACGCGACATAGGTGAAGGGGACACTCACCTCACTGTCACCAAAGTCGTCCGTGCATTCCTCGAGGGTGGGCACAATGACATGGTCATTAGGGGGGACGTCGCTCAACATAGCAGCGTGAGCATAGGCGGATCCGGCAGGAGTGCCATAATTTTGAACAATCATCTTGCGTTTGGCGAGGGTCCACTTCGGCAAGGCGTCATCCGAGGCTGTGCATGAGGACAAGATGTGGTTAAGACTGCCATATGCGTTGCACGACCGCCACGAGTGCCACGAGAGTGTTGTCCGCGTCCGGTGTACGAACCGCAACTAGCACTGATAAACGCGGAGATGGGAGGGGTGGAAGTGTTAGGGGCTGGCAGGCCCGGAGCAGCGACTTCGTCGTCAATGTTGTTTGCAAGGTGGAGGATGCTGGCCATCACTTCGTCGGCGGACATGAGGTAGTTTGTGCCAAAGGCATTGATGACGCACTGCTTGGCCGAAAGGGCTAGTGCTGGATATGCCACGCAACATGAGCAGGCCCAGATTATGAGGGTGGATGGTTGCATACCCATCAACCGGTTCGCAGGTTTCGTTGTGGTCGTCGAACGTCTACCTCGTGAAGTGGACGTAGTCGGTCAGGGACTGACAAGGGCGCTGCTTGAGCATGAGGTTGTCCAACGCGAGAGAGAGCAGGCGAAGGACATGCAGTATAGTCTTTCACTCAGGATGTTCCAAGCGGCTGTGGCGCAGTCGGGGCGTGCAAATGACACGCACTTTATGGCCTTGTCAGCGCGCTTGTTGTCGTTGGCTGCATGTAGCAAGAGTGTGTAGGCGTAGTGATGGGCCTGCTCATCTAGTCATGCGCCCGACTCGCGGATGGCCAGCTGTGGGATGAGGTACGCTGCTTTAAGGAAGATGAAGTTGAGGAAGTTGAGGAAGTTCCTCTTCCACTGCTTGAAGTCCGAGTTTGGTCCCATGGTGGGGACTGACATGTTCATAGACCGGTTGAGGGCGTCCTTGTCGAAGCCCGTTGCTTCATGAGCAGCACGTCCGACGACCACCGGGTCAATGGTGGGGCGACGCCCGCCAGGGCTACAGTGAGTACCAGGCTGGGTAGGGGAGAAATGCTGGCCAGGAAAGTGAGGAGGCGGGGCACCAAGGAATGGAGAATGACCGGGCACTGCATGCGGCGGACCGTATGGGTGCGGAAGGCCACGAGAAGTAAGGACGCGGTGCGGCTAGACAAATGGGAAGAGGGGTCAGTGGGTTAGAGAGGGATAGCCGAGATGGGGGTATGGTGGAGGTGGTGGGAGGTTGTCGATGGAGAGATCGTCGCGCGGGGGTTCGCGTTGCGCATCACGACGGCGCTGAACTAAAAGGGTATCGGCAGCAGCAGCTCCAACAGCAACAACAACAGTTGGAACGTCAACCGTATGCGCGCCCATACGAGCGTTTACGTGCGCCATTTGCTCAATGACAAGCGCGAGCGTATCATTGGTTGGGGCGAGAGAGCTGTGCTTAGAGATGGGGTCAGCATGCGCGAGAGGTGGAGAGTCGGCGGAACGAGTTTTTGGTGCCATTGCGGCAGACGAAGGAAAAAACAGAACGAGAGGCAGCGATAAAAACCACTAGCCAGACTTGTGCCTGACAATGGTTTTAGAGAGACGGCCTGATGCCCGCCGACCCCTAGGCTAGGCATGTAGCCCCGGGGTGTCTCAAAGAACCTTTTCTTTATCCTCCACCCAATGTGGGGCACAAGTCGAGGCCACGGCCACGTCAGATGGAATGATGCGCTGGCGGCTAAGTCGCTAAATAAATATACAAACTATTCAAGCAAGGGCTATCGTGCACCCTATGTATGCGTATTCACCAAGTAGTGCGCCCCCCCCCCCTCTCCAACTTGGACATGTGTGCGCCATGTCCACACACGACGAGTGCGTCGGTGTGGGTGGCTGTCTAGCGTCCTCGAGCGGTTGACTTAGGAGGGTGGTGTGGTGGGTTTTAAAGCGCAGTTTATGCTGGCGATACCGCCTACTACAAGGTGAAAGTACTAAGCTAATATGTGTACTTGCCTTTGCGGGAGAGGTGGCTATCGCAGCTCGCCGAGCCATGTTGTCGCGCGTGAGTGACGTGAGGCGGGGGCCCATAACCGGTTGAACCGTGCACACACGATTAGTATGGAAGGTAAGTTTTGCAAACCTAATTACAGTCACAGTCACGCAAATAGGACAGTCACAGAGACAAGCGGCCCGAGAAGTGGTGTCGGGACAACAACAATGCGAGAGTTGTAGCCTACTAGCGACAGCTTTGTACCGAATCAAACAAGTTATCGGTATGTCCGATCTAGACATGTACTAGTCATATCTAGAATTGTTAAACCGTGCACACACGATCATTATGGAAGGTAACTAACGCACACGTAGTTACAATCACAATCGCGCAAAAGGGACAGCCACTGAGACAACCAGCCCGAGGCGTGGTGTTGAGACAACAAAAGTGTTGGAGCTGAAGCCTAGCGACAGCTATGTACCGAATCAAACATGTTATCGGTATGTCCGATCTAGACATGTACTAATCATATCTAGAATAGCTTATAGTAGCTATCTGCAACTAATAACTACAAGGTATTACTTACAACACTCCCCTTGAAGGTAGCTACGGGATGAAGCGTTGCATTGGGTCTTCTTCCCCAAGGATTGCACTTCAGCGTCTTGTCAGTGCAGGTCCTAGGAGAGGCTTGGTGAACATGTCGGCAACCATTCGGTCAGTTGGGAGGTACCTCATCTCGATGGTTCCCTGCTCCACGTGGTTCTTGAGGAAGTGCCACTTTAGACCGATCCGATGTGTTTAGTCTTCTCGCTGACCAAGGCATTCTGGGAGTACGCGATGGCGCTTTGGTTGTCTTCTCAGATGGTGGTGGTTTCGGTGATGGGGGCGTTGAAGATCTCCCCCATAAGCTGGGGGAGGTTGAAGTCCCTCCTTGGTGGCGTCAGCCGCAGAGTAGTATTCGGCTTCACAAGTGGATTGGGCCACACAAGACTGTTGCTTGGACTTGTAGCTGATGAGCCCGCGTCCGAGGGTGAAGAGATAGCCCAAACGAGACTTGCGGGTTCTACTCTCATTCGCCCATTCATCGTCGGCAAAGTATGTAAGTTGGAGACTGTGGTCCGTGCCCGCCCCAACGTCATGCGCATGTCAATGGTGCTATGGAGGTATCGAAGGACCTTTTTCAGGGCATGCATGTGTGCGTCCGTGGAGGATGCTTGGGCGGAGCCGAGGATGCTCAACGTCGTGCAGACATCGGGACGCGTGCAAACGGCCGCGTACTGGAGTCTGCCCAGTAGACTAGGGTAGACGTCCTTGGCCACCCCGGTAAGGGGGATGAGGTAATGTGCGCGAGTCCGGCGAGGAAGCCGGGGTCCATAGAAAGGGGCGATGTCTTAGAGTCGGTCATGCCGTACAGGGCGAGGACGTCGCGCAGGTATTTGGACTGATCCAACGAGATGGTGCGGGCCGAGCGACCGCGGGTGGTGTGCATGGCGAGGAGTTGGGAGAGGTATCCTAGGTCCTTAATTTAGAACCGTGCACCAAGTTGAGCCTTGAACGATGCAATCTATGTGGCGTCGTTGCAGGCTGCGGGAATGTTGTCCACGTATAGTGCGATCATGGCGAACACGTTACCGGTGCGGAAGATGTAAATGCACGGGTCGAAGACGCATTGTTGCCACCCGTGGTCGACAAGCCATGCACGGAGCAGCATGAACTCGCGAGGGGAAAGTTTCAGGCCGTAGAGACAGCGCGCTTGAGATGACAAACCTTGGACGTGCCATCAATGAAGCCGAGTGTGCACGGATGTGGACGTCCTCGTTGATGGGGGCGTAGAGAAATGCAGTGTCGATGTCAAGTTGACACAGCTCAAGGTCTCGGGCGACTGCGATGACAAGGAAGAGGCGCAGGCTGGCCATGCAGATGACATGAGAGAAGGTCTCCGTATAGTCGAGGCCAACGCGTTGGCTGCACCCTTTGGCGACGAACCGTGCTTTGGAGCGGAAGATATCGCCTGCGGTGCCGGACTTGACTTTGTCGATCCACATGTTGTTAGCGACCACGCTGTCAAGGGGAAGATCGACAAGTTCCCACGTGCTGTGGTTTATGAGGGAGGAATACTTTTGTTGCATAGCGGCTTGCCACTGTGGGGCCTGGGCGCTGGAGAGACTCATGTCCAACGCAGCGTGGTACGATTTGGGTTCCACACATTCTCGGGCGGAAAGGAGAGCGACGGCATGCTGTGATGTGCCGGCAGGTGTGTGGGGGGGGGCATTGATAAGGTCGGGCACGTGGGGCTGCTCGAAGATGTCCTCTTTGGCTTTACCATGTTCCGGGTCCCAACACGCCGTGACAAGTGTCGGCGGGTAGTCGGACATGTGGGCAACATGTTCGCCGAAGCGAAGGGGATGAGATTGGAGTCGAGCCCGGCGAGGGACTGTAGGAGGGGGTTGGGGGTCGGGCAAGGTGGTGTCGATGGGGTGGGACTTTGGAGAAATGTCATGCAGAGACTCATCATCCGAACAATGCGTGATGATCGAGTCGATGGGAAGGCGCGTGCCGAAGCCCGGAGTGTTTTCTTGAAAGACAACATGGACGGAAGTGGTGATACGGCGAGTTTCCGGGTTGTATATACGGTACTTTGGGGCTTCGAGCGGGTAGCCAACCATGACACCGCGAAACGCTTCATCACCGAGTTTCCGACGTAGCTTGTCGGGCACTTTGGCGGAGACAATGCACCCAAAGACGCGGAACTTGGATGCGACAGGCATCGACGACGTAAGGAGCGTGAGAGGAATGCCGTCAGTGAGGCCGACCGAGCGGCTTTACGTGTGGTTGCGGAGATACACAACAATGCTAACAGCGCACGACCACATTGAATTGGGGACGGCCATGCTGTGGAGCATTGTCTTGGATAATGCGCTATGGGCGTTCGGCCTTGCCGAGCATGTGCTGTGCATAGGGGGCAGAGAACATCACCCCAACGCCAAGGCGGGCACACATCAGGCGATTGACAACAGCTTCGAACACAGAGTCCGAGTCGAATTCTATGACTGGTGCGAACGCGCCGGAGTGGGCGTGCTGGCGTGCATGTAAGTGTTGAATGTCCAGCATGATGGTTTCCAACTCAAAGCAAGCGTCGTCCTTGCACTTAAGGAACCGCATCCACATGTAATGGGTGTGGTGGTCGATGACAAGCATTAAATAGCGGAGGCCATGCGGGGAGGGGACATTAACTGGACCCCATGGGACAGAGGACATGTTGAGAAGGGGACGAAAGGGTTTTGCCTAAGCGGTAGTGTTGCGTGGTGCAAAAGTGGAGTTGTGGAGCAAGCATGAATCACAGGAAACATTGTTTACATAGCTGTCTAATGCTAGGCTAGTTGGGACACCGTGGGTGTACATGGCATGTAGGCTTTGCATATAAAGGTGTCCAAACCGGCGGTGCCACAACACGGGGTCGCACTAGGCAGTGAGGGCAACACTACGGGGACTGTGGCCGCGCGCGGGATCTTGTGAGGGGCTTGGGGGTAGCTATGGGTTGTGCGGCACGAGGTAGAGGCCGTTGCTTGACGGCTCTAACACACCCATTCATGTGGGCACCACAAAAAGGCACGTGTCAGAATTAGTAGGGAAAATAAAATTCACATCCACTGTGGGATTGCATCCAGCTGGCACTAAGGAGTCTGCCAATGCATTGAGTAAAGCGATATGACAGATGAGGGGTGTACATTGCATGGACCGTGCGGTGAATGAGCTGGCCAGATGCTAGCCGAACAGAAATCCGCACTGAACCACTGCCCTTAACGTCGACGCCGACCCCACCCACGCGAGAGGGGGCGGAGGGGGGGGCAAACGTAGTGAAATCACCTCGAAACGTGGTCAAGTTGATCGAGAAAGTTGAATCAATAACCCAGAACTGGGAGAGATCACGACCCAGGGTGAGGGAAGAGGAGAAGGCGACAGAGCTAAAAAGAACACTCACCTCGGTGTCGTCGTATTCATCAGTGCGGATCTCGAGAGTGGGTAGACCGTCAAGATCGTCGGCGGTGGTAACGTCGCTCAATAGGGTAGCGTGCGCAGTGGCATAGCCACCTAGGGTGCCGTACTTTTGGATTATCATCTTGCGTTTGGCAAGGGTCCACCTCAGAAGGGCGTCATCAAGTGCAATGCATGAAGACAGTATGTGGTCCAGGCTGCCACATGCGCTGCACTTGTTGGGGAGGCCACGACCACCACGGGGGCCACGCGGGGTGTGTCCTCGACCGTTGTGTGAACCGCGACCAACAGCGACAAACGCAAAGATGGGAGGGGGTTATGTGTCTGGGACCGGCGCGCCCGGAGCACTGGCTTCCTCGTCCATATTGTGTGCCAAGTGGAGAATATTGGCCATCACCTCATGAGCAGACAAGAGGTAGTGAATGTCGAGCGCGTTATTGAGACATTGCTTGGCTTGACCGAAAGGGCCGGTGCTGGAGATGCCACGCAACATGAGGAGGCCGAGGTTGTGGGGGTGTATGGCCACGGATCCATCAATCATCTTACTTGTCTCGCGGTTGCCATCGAACGTGTGCCGTATGAAGTGGACATAGTAAGTAAGGGACAAACCAAGGCGTTGCTTGAGCATGAGGTTGTCGAGCAGTGAGAGAGAGCGAGCGAAGGACCGGCAGTCTAGGCGTTTGCACATGATATCCTATGTTGCAGTGGCCCAGTCCGGGCGTGCATGTGAGACACACTTCATTGCTTGGTCAGCGCGCTGATTGGCGCTAGCGGCGTGAAGCAGCAGTGTGTAGGCGTAGTGTTGCGCCTGATCATTCAGCCAGACGCCCGACTCGCGGATGGCTAGCTGGGGGATGAGTTAAGCTGCTTTGAAGGAGAGGAAGCTAAGGAAATTCCTCCTCCACTGCTTGAAGTCCGTGTTGGGCCCCATGGTGGGGACCGATATCTTCATGGACCGGTTGAGCGCGTCATTATCAAAACATGTGGCCTCAGGTGCAGCGCGGCCGCTGACCACCGGGTCAATGGTGGGGCGTCGGCTGCCACGGCTGGTGTGAGCACCACGTTGGGTGGGAGGGGAAAGGCGGTCAGGAAAGGGAGAGCGGACGGGCACTGCATGCGGTGGGCCGTACGGGTACGTACGTACGGGTACGTGCGTGTAGCCACGGGAGGTGGGGACGTGATGCGGCGGCGCCTCCAGGAAGAGAGGTCCGATGCCAGGAAGGGCATATCCGGCGGGGGGGTATGGTGGAGGTGGTGGGAGCAGTTCCACGGGCTGCTCGTGGCGCGAGGGTTCGCGGGGCGCATCGTGACGGGGTTGCGTGACATGGGGGTCGGCAACTGCAACTCCAGCGGCAGCTCCAGCGTTGGCCGTCTGCGCGTCTAGCCTAGCGTTAATGAGCGCTATTTGCTCAAGGACTAGCGCGAGCGTGTCAGGAGCAGGGGCTAGCGAACTCTGTTGAGAGCTAGGGTCATGGGAATAAGGAGGCGTATCAGGAGGGGAGTCGGCCGAGCGAGTTTTAGGCGCCATCGCGGGAGGCGAAAGAACGAACATGACGACATGCAACGGTAAAAACCGCTAGCCGGACTTGTGCCTAACAATGGTTTCAGAGAGACGGCATGATGCCCGCCGACCCCTCGGCATGTAGCACCGGGGTGTCTCAAAGCATCTTTTGTGTGTCCTCCACCAATTGTGGGGCACAAGTCGAGGCCACGGCCAGGTCTGGTGGAGCGCTGCGCTGGCGGCTGAGTCGCTAAGTAATATATATATATATATATATATATAAAGTAACTAGGGCTGTCGTGCACCCTGTGTATGCGTATTCACCCGATAGTGTGCCCCCCCCCCCCTTCTCCGGCTTGGACTTGTGTGCACCCTATCCACACACGACGAGTGCGTCAATGTGGGTGGCTAGCTGACGTCCGCGAGCAGCTGACGTAGGTAGGTGGGAGGGTGGGTTTTTAAGCGTATTTAATATTGGCGATACCGGCGACTACAAGGTGAAAGTACTACGTTGCTATATCAACTTGCCTTCTGCGGGAGAGGTGGCGATCGCAGCTCGCCGAACCATGTTGTCGCGCGTGAGTGACATGTTAAACCGTGCACACACGATCAGTATGGAAGGTAACTAACGCACACGTAGTTATTGTCACAGTCACGCAAAAGGGACAGCCACAGGGACAGCCAGCCCGAGGCCGGCGTGGTGTCGGGACAACATAAATGTTGGAGTTGAAGCCTAGCGACAGCTCTGTACCGAATCAAACAGGTTATCGGTATGTCCGGTCTGGTCATGTACTAATCATATCTAGAATAGCTTACAGTAGCTATCTGCAACTAATAACTACAAGGTATTACTTACAAAAAGAATAGTTTATAGCAGCAATCTGCAACTAATAACCAGAAGGTATTGCTTACAACACTGCCATGAAACCAAACGACGCAAGGTATGACCCCGTGATGAAATGAGTGCGACTTAAACGTGACCGCCTTCAACTAATCACACCAAAAGACCACGGATGCTTACATTGCTTTATCTCGCCTTTTGAAAAGCCAAACCATATCCGTTTGGGGACATGGAAAGGAATCAGGGACTGGATCCGGATCCTACGGCTCCGCGGATCCCCGAGACTACTCGGGTTCGGACTCGGTCTCGTGGGTCCGGACCCTAGAATCACAGGTAATCGCGGGATCCGGACCCTAGAATCACAGGTAATCGCGGGGTCCGAACCCTAGAATCACATGTAATCGCGGGATCCGAACCCTAGAATCATAGGTAATCGCGGGATCCGGATCCCTTTTTTAGAGGTACTCACTAGTTCCGGATCCTAAAAAATCAGGTACTCATGGATCCGAACCCAACAAAAAAATGGCGGATCTAGTCCCTGAAAGGAATCAATTCCAGAACCCGCCGAACATGGCTGGTCGGTAGCGGCTAATCCCATGATCTTCTCCGTTTGAATGCACCGATCCGATAACCGTAGACCCCCCCCGTGTGATATTGAGATGTGCTTCGGCCGTTGGGATATGAATTATTGTATCAACGTTGGCAACATGAAGCAAGCGCCATGCCTTTGCACTTTTCCCAACATGTCTCCGCAATGTCCAACACCTCGATCACGCCGCCGAGCCGTCCGTACCCTCTTCGTCTTCACACGCTCGTGAGATGGTGGTCCCATCTCGCCAAATGGGAGAATGTATGAGGCGTATGTGGTCTTTAAATATATATATTGAATGGGCTTAGCGGGAGGTCTCGGCATTGAATTGTACTAATGATGTTTTCATGATAACCCTCCGTAAATGGCTTCCCCGGCAACTATTGATCGCAGGGATTGAATTTGTCGGCTCATCTCCGCTGAGCATCCTAGCTGCCATTCCATGTCTCCCTTGGCACATCTACACGCAGGGACTGGATCCGGATCCTAAGGAGCCGCGAATCCACGAGACTACTCGGGTTCGGACTTGGTCTCGTGGGTCCGGACCCTAGAATCACAGGTAATCGCGGGGTCCGGACCCTAGAATCACAGGTAATCGCGGGGTCCGAACCCTAGGTTCAGTAGGTAATCGCGGGGTCCGAACCCAAGGTTCATTAGGTAGTCGCGGGGTCCGAACCCTAGAATCACAGGTAATCGCGGGGTCCGAACCCTAGGTTCAGTAGGTAATCGTTGGTTCCGGTACCAGTTATTGTAAGTAATCGTTGGCTCCGGTACCAGTTATTGTAAGTAATCGTTGGTTCCGGTACCAGTTATTGTAAGTAATCGTTGGATCCGGTATTCATCGTACTTTAATGGATTCGCGGTAATCGCGAGTACCTCATCCTCGCAAAACGATGTGGAATCGTGATACCCAATCAGTACTCACGATTCCGAGTATCTCACGAATCTGTGGTTGCCCGAAGTGACACGCTGTTTTTTTGGGAGGTATTTGGCAATGCAAATCTGCTAAGGTGTATGTCTAGGATTGGTTCAATAGCCCTGATTGCTGTCATTCCGCAGCCTTGAATCGATTGTAGCCCACCCAAGGGCTATTTAAACGGTGCGTACGCGCTTGAAATCCACCATAACCTGCCCGTCCACATCCAGTCCTATCACAATTAGCCGCCACTTCAAAAACCGAGCTCAACGTAAGGCGTCAAGCCTATTGGTCCACCCTGCTGGAAGACTTTCACAACGAGCAAGAGAAAGTTGAAGAGGTAAGCAAGAGTTCCCCCCCCCCCTCCGCTTTGCCCTCACCCCCGAGTTAGCTGCGTTGTGATGTTCGGTAGCGCCGCATGGCGCCCACTCCCCGCCTCCGCCCGCACATTTATGTCTGTTTATTTGCTCTATCGAAGCCATAGTAATAGCGTTGCAGTTGAGCTTGTCGACACTTTGTTATCGCTGTTATGTGATGCTTTTCTATTCTTTGCTTTCCGACGTAAAAGGTTACTTTGTCGTTTAGTATATTGTCGCACTGTACTGTTCGGTAGCGCCGCATGGCGCCCCCTCCCCGCCTCCGCCCACATATTTATGTTTGTTTATGCTCTATCGAAGCCATATTAATAGCGTTGCAGTTGAGCTTGTCGACACTTTGTTATCGTTGTTCTGTGATGCTTTTCTGTTCTTTGTTTTCCCACGTAAAAGGTTACTTTGTCGTTGAGCATATTGTTGCACTGCGCGGTTCGGTAGCGCCGCATGGCGCCCACTCCCCGCCTCCGCCCGCACATTTATGTCTCTGTTTATGTGCTCTATCAAAGCCATATTAATAGCGTTGCAGTTGAGCTTGTCGACACTATGTTATCGCTGTTTTGTGATGCTTTTCTGTTCTTTGCTTTCCCACATAAAAGGTTACTTTGTCTTTAAGCATATTGTTGCACTGTGCTGTGGCCAGTGGCTCAAGTTGTGAATTTGCTGCAGGGGGACTATGTAACCATATCACTTGTTTACCCTATGTTAGGCACTTTGTTAAAGCAGCTGTCGTCACACAGGCCCGTTTCACTGCAAGATGAGCGGAGGGATGTGGACTTGTACACCATCGAAGCGAAGGACATGGAGCCTCATATGGCGGAGGCAAGGGAGAGTCTGCGGGCCGGAATCATTGAGCGTTTTTTCACGAACATAAGGGAGAACGATTACATCAAGATAGGGATTGCGACATTGCTGGACATTCGGTGAGTACCTTGTAATAGTTGTGTGTGCATGTGTTTAAGTTTTGCACATGTGTTTCTATTATATACCTGATAAAAATATTGAATGTTGATAAATAGATGTGATTGTATCTGAGCGTCCTTGTGTGTGTGTGTGTGTGTGTTTGCGTGTATATGCTTATGCATATTTGTATTGAGTGCTTGTATGTGTGTGTGTGTGTGTGTGTGCGTGCTTGTATGCGCATGTACTTCTGCATGTGTGTTTGTGTGTGTGTCTTATGCATGTGTGTTTATGTTTGTGTGTGTTTATCTTATGCATGTGTGTGTCTTATGGATGTGTTTGTGTTTATCTGCTTGTGTGTGTGTTGGCTTGTATGTGCATCTGCTTCTGAATGTGTGTGTATGTGTGTGTGGTGTTCGTTTGTGTACCTATTTTGTATGCTCTCTACGTGTTCCTGTGTGTGTGTGTGTGTATGCAAATTTACTTGTGCATTTGCTATGTTAACTAAAAATGTGAATTGTGCAGGTTTAAGAATCTGGACTTCAATGGCATTCGTCCCGACTTTGCGCCTACAATTTTGGCGGCTGCAAGAAGGGAATTTGGAGAGCAGTCGCTCACAGAGCCGGAAGAGAGCGAGCAGAAGGCGGTGCTTATCCAAGCATGAATGCTGCAGAGCTTGGCAAGCAATTGATGTCGTCGAAGAGTAAGTCTTTCACTGCATTCCTTTCCGGGGATTTGACTGGGCGTGTGACGCCCTCTACAGCCAAGCACGTGGAAAAGGATGACTTAGAGCGTTACCTTGAGCTGCCCCAAGAAACGGACAAGGACATTTGTGTGTTGACATGGTGGAAAACACATGCAGCTCTGTACCCCGACTTGGCTTTAATGGCAGTACTTATCTATGCCTGCTACCTCTGCTGCATGCGAGCGTTTGTTCAACAAAGCGGGGCGAATGCATAACGCGTTCAAGAAGAACACCAAGGAAGATAGCCTAGAGGATGCCTTGTTAGTCTCATGTAATTGTTGAATTATGTATGCGCGAGGAATATGGTTGTCACATGTTGTGAACAATTTCAATTTCAATTGTCACAAGTCTATATAAACTGTAAGAAATGGTTGTCTGAAACCTGTTTTCATCCATATTTTGTGCATTTAATGTTCATTTGGTGGACTCGCACTGGCCATGCGATAAACCATTTGGCATTACTTGTCACATTATATGTGAAATATGGTACTGCATCGGAATCTGTTTCCCTGTGATGGCAAGTGTCTTTTTTGAGCCGGAGGGCTATAAACTCACATACATTGCTTGTGGCACTTGCCGGAGGGTCCAAAAGCTTTGCTAAATTGTATGGGATAGACTGTAAAGTACTAAATATGTTTGCAGCGGGCAGAAAGTATGGGAAGTGAACTGTACGTATCTATTGTATGGGATCCAAGCATGAGCAGGCGCAATAGAACTAGTAGAGATGTAAAAATTCAAATTGCAGTACAAACTTCCCCCAAAATGCGCAATTTGTATCAATTTGCATGAGTACTTCGAGTACTTGTTGGAATCGCGAACCCAACGAATCCAACGGAACCAAAAAATTTAGAAGTACTCATGTACTCGGTTCCGGAATCAAAAACACAGGTACTCACTGGATCCGAACCCTAGAATCACAGGTAATCGATGGATCCGGACCCTAGAATCACAGGTAATCGCGGGGTCCGAACCCTAGGTTCAGTAGGTAATCGCGGGGTCCGAACCCTAGAATCACTGGTAATCGCGGGGTCCGAACCCTAGAATCACAGGTAATCGCGGGGTCCGAACCCAAGGTTCAGTAGGTAATCGCGGGGTCCGAACCCTAGAATCACAGGTAATCGCGGGATCCGGATCCTTTTTTACAGGTACTCACTAGTTCCGGATCCGAAAAAATCAAGTACTCATGGATCCGAACCCAACAAAAAAATGGCGGATCCAGTCCCTGTCTACACGGTTACCAACCACGCGCAGATGAGGCTGAGTGTCGAAGGGCTTGCGGGCGCAGAGCCCGGGGCCCCCGCCGCTGCCCGCTAGTTCCTCTTCCTAGCTTCGCGTGGCGAATGTTTTTGAAGCATTGGAGGCGCCTATAGTCATTTAACGACATTGAAGGGAGTTACTCATGTGCATATGGCATTTTGCTTCACATAATCATGGCATGTATTCGAGGTTGTGGTGCTGTCATTTGGCCTCTTTTTCTAGTCTATATCATTGTGAATGGTTTCCAGAACATTCGCATTCTTTCTCTTTCTAATACTCTAAACACTTAAACAAATTATAAAAAGCAAAAAAACGTATCCTACCGTCACTAAAGACAGTAAAAAGATCCAAAGTACTACTAAAGTACTACTGAACCTCAAAAACACGGGGATGGGTCGGTAGCTCGGATGAGCAACACCGATCGTCTTCGCTCTGGGCCTGGCCTCCCGTCGAGCGCAAGACTGGTGGACAGGGCCGCCGGACGGCGTGCACCATTCACCTCTCCCCACCCGAGCCTAGCTCACAATGGTCAGTGGATCCGTAGCGACACCAGACGGTACACACTCAAAGGCGCAGCTTCCCGGGATTTGAATTTCAGCCCCCCGACAGCTATCGCGCCATCCACTTCGAAAACCACACATGTACCCGTCAAAGTACTACGAAAGAACAATAACACCCATCGCTTACAAAAAGATCCCCCCCAGAGGAGCGGCGCGCCACACCGCGCCCCTCCGAGCGTCCGGACGTTCCCGTCCGCCGCCAACATCCAACAAACCCAGGTCCCACCGGGCCTGGTCGCGTGCAGCCAACACGTGAACGACTCTCAAACACCTACCAGAAAAGCCACACTCAACTCTACTACCTATCTCCACCACTCGAAATCCTGCTCGAACGCCATGTCTTCGACCCCTACCCTCCCC
This sequence comes from Tetraselmis chui, assembly GCA_026401115.1. Taxonomy (NCBI): domain Eukaryota; kingdom Viridiplantae; phylum Chlorophyta; class Chlorodendrophyceae; order Chlorodendrales; family Chlorodendraceae; genus Tetraselmis; species Tetraselmis chui. The sequence continues at coordinate 87,734 of JAPMLY010000719.1, forward strand.
CCCACCCACAGACAGATGCTCATGCCATTGCGGGATCGGCGCGTGAATACGCCCGCCGCGGACCCCTACAAACCCCGGAGCTATCCAGCGGGACATCCGCTCTCTCTACTCAACCCGGTGTCCCAGCCACCCCCATCTGCCCAAGACCTGGACCCGGCATTGGAACCCTCACCAGCCAGAGGACTCCAGACGCCTCTGGTCCTCGCCGCCCCCAGGTCAACCACTGACCTGGGACGGGCCGCTGACTCACCAACCCACACAGACGACATGTACCGGTGCGATAGTCCCGCTCCGTCCCACAGTAAGGACCAGTCTAACACCCCCCATCCCCTCCCAATAGCCCATGCTGATACTCTCGTTAAGCGCGCACTTAAACCGATACCTTTTCCTCACCTTAGTGCGTCCCAACCACTGTGCTGTAAAGTTCGACCATTAATGCAACATCATGTACCTCGAAAATCATCTTCTTTAATCAGAGAAAAAAATAAAATATATTTTACAGGCCTGATCCCTGCCCCTGCACAAGCCACTGCCCTGATCTGTACTCACCGACGCCCCCCCCCCTCTCATGTTACCCACCTACCCCGCACCTACACTAGTCCACTCGCAGCTGCTCAAGTTGCCTGGCCTGTCGCGCCGGCCCTTGCCCTACACGCTCCCTCTCGCCCGAACTCGCCGCTCGCCGACCGACACCCCCCATCCCACAATACGGCCCTGTATGGCACCCAGCAACCCCTCCCGTTAGCCTGCACTGATACACTGGTTATCAGCGCACCTAAATCGAAACCCTCTTCCCACCGTAGTGCTTCTCAGCCAAAGAGCTGCACAGTTCGATCAATAATGCATCAACCTGTAACTCGCAATAGGTCGTTTTCTTTCGAAAATCTTTTTACAGGCCTGATTCTTAAAAGTGCACTAACCACCGCCCTGATCAGTCACCCCCGTCACCCCTCTCCCTGCTGCCCTCCCCCTGCTCCCTCGCTCTATCCCTCACTCGCTCCAGTCGTCGCTCCTCTCCGCTTCATCCTTTTCTTTTTTACATTTCTTCCCTTTTTTACTTTTACCGCGATAACACGCCTAACTCAACAGACACTCGCGCTTACCTGCGATTACCACACTGTAGAACCTAGTGCACTCGTTCTCCCTCCCCCCTTTTACACGCCCCATGCTCTGCCCTACTCGCCCGTCGCTGTGATAATGGCGGTGCTTCCCCTGCAGAGTTTAGCCCACCCGACCTGCTCTACCCGAATAATTAACCGATCAACCACCCACCCGCGCACCCCCCTGCCCCGGAAATATCGCCCCTCCCTTACAGAATCAGTCTGGCAGTCCCGAACCCGTAACAATCCCAGCGATACACGTACTCCCTCGCCCCTACAGTCCCCACTTCCTTTAGGCCTGCTCCGAGGCTTCTCTCGGAAGCCCCGAAGCACTTTTGATATGATATCGACAGCCCCCCCTGTCACAGTTCCCCACTATCGCCCTCCTTCTAATATCTACCACACCTTGATTACAGTTTTTCAATTCCCCCTCCCCTACCCTCTCATCCTATCCCCGCCATCCCTACACTTACCACCCTCTCTTAAGCTCCAGAAGACCACCCGTTCCAAGGAGCTTCTACTCGCCGAAATGCGCATGACGTCGACGAACGGACCCTCCGGAGCCTCACACCCTCGCCCTCCACAAGCCTCGGCCGGCAAGGCCGCTTATCATCATTAGTTCCCCACATGACGGGCCTCAAGGCCCAGAGGTTAGACCCCACAACCAACCCCCCACCCCCCAGCTAGACATCCGACGACACACTACTGCCTCCATGCTTCCGCCAACTCTCCCGGCCCACTTTACTCCACGCACATGTTGCACCGTCCTACATAACTACCTCTTCGACCTAAACCTTGAATACGGCCTCCCTACACCCATCGGCTGCCTCGATTCCTCTGCGGTGCTATCCTTCCAATGGGGTCGTTACCAGGACCTCTCCAACCTCTACTGCCTTGCTACGACGTTATCCAAACTCCACTCCACTCCCACCGCCTCGTACACAATTATCACCAACAACGAAGTCGACAACCACCACAACAACTCCCAATTCCCCAGCCACTGGACTAATCTCGCCAACCGAAGCGCCCCCCCCCGTCCGGGGACGCCTAACCACTCTCTCGTGATCCTCACATGGCAACACTCACACTTCGGCCTCCTACACCTAACTCACACCTCAGCCACATGGATCGACTCTCTTCATCACCCTCCTCCGCCCGACCTCCTCGCCCGCTCTCTCAATCTCCTATCTGACTGGAACTCCTCCCCCCCCCCTCCCGTCGGTACCCTACGCTTCCTCAACCCACCTCGCCAAAACGATTCCGACGGAGCATGGTCGTGCGGCACCCACGCCCTCTTGCACACCTACTTCATCACCACAGCCCCCCCGGACCAACCATACAACCCCCCCCCCTTCGACCCCCGTTCCTCGGTTTACTCCCTACACACTCTCCTATGGAACCACACCTTCCGCTCCGCCCCCCTCCCACAGGGCCGCCACCACCTTCTCGACGCCCTCCACCACCCCACACTACCCTCCCCCCCTAAGCCCCCACCCACTCCCCTCATCCCCCCCTCCCCTCCTCCCCTCCCCCCTCCCTTCCAACCTCCACCCGCAGAACGCCCCCCCGATAACCCCCCCCGCACCACCCCCTCCCTCCCCTCCCCCATCCTCCCACACCACACATCCCAACCACTACACTTCATCACCCTCAACACCCGCGGCCTACACACCTCCATTATGGATGTTGAACACCTCTCCACCTCCCACCAACCGGACGTCTTAATCCTCACCGAAACCAACCACGACACCCACAAGTCCCGCTGGCGCATAGCCCTCCCCCAATACCACCTCAAAAGCTCCCGACCCTGCTACTCAACTGTGCCCCTACCCAACGCAGGCGTTCTCTTCGCGGTCCGCCGAGCCTCATTCCAGTCTGCCACTGTCCTAACCCCGCCCCCCCACCTCATCCCCCATATCGCCGGACTAAAAATCGTCCCCCACTCAGGCACCCCTTACCTCCTTATAGGTACTTATATGCCCACACAGGTATAGGACACCCTGCCCTCACCTCCTTACTCAAATCCCACCTCCACCCCCTCCACGACCCCATCCCTACCTTCCCCCGCAGCGGGGGCTGCCTTGACCACTGGCTCACCACGCCTCCTTCACCTATCACCCTCCCACCATCCTCTTGCTCGATATTCCCCTCCCCCTCCCACTTTACTGATCACTCTGCAATCCACCTCGTCATTCCCGCCCCTTTCTCACTCATGGCACACCCCCCCCCTCCCCATACCCACCCCCACACACAACACACGACGCGCAAACTCACCTTTCGCCTTCCCCTCACACCCGACCACATAAAAGTATACCAATCCAGCACCCCCGACCTCATCAACCAAACGGCAACCCTCCACGCAGAAATTCTCAACACCTCATACACCTCGGG